>JANIPM010000007.1:22235012-22249802 GCA_027478405.1 Erythroxylum cassinoides
ACAGTTGTTTAGTGAGAGAATTCTATAAGATTCTCTATAATAAACACTTGTTTAAATCTTACAACTTTAATCTTAATTACGTCCCAATACATACTTGGATTTTTTATAAGACTAAAATCTCTAAACCAAGATGTCTACCATGTGATTCATTCATTACTGGTGCTGTTATAACAAGAAATCTAATTCTTAGACAAAAACACAACAAACCATTAAAGATGTTGATGATAGCTCTTACAAGAGGATAAACGGTAATATTTCCTTGTTCATGTGGCCATATCAATTAACTGAATGTTAAGTGATTTTTATTATTACAAATGTAATTTCTTAAAGGACAAAGGAAAAAAGGTGTGGATTTTATTTTGAGAGACATTCCTTTAATTACAAAACTAAGTAAACCTTTAGATTTAAAATATCATTTATCCTAAACTATACAAATTAATTAAGTCTAAGAAATATTGATATCATTTGAAATATACTAAATCTTGCATTGATGGATTTGAATTAAAAGATCTCTATTTTTACTCTATATATATGTATGTTTTTGTAAAATAAATTTAATTATTTTTGTGTTAAAACCTTAGCAGAGATAAGTGTCTAAATTGGCGGACAAATTATCAGAATTAACAAACAGTAACATTATCGTTGTTCTTTACAGTGGTTTCAAAATCTTTTGCTTACTTTGTTTTTTAAAATTTTCTAAATTGGAACTTTTGCGTTGATGGTTTAAAGTGGGTATTACAATAAAAGTTGGATCCAGATTCTTTGAAGTAAAGGCACCATTGGCAAAGTGCATTCCATTTTTGGAATAAAAGTTAAATTCCAAAGCCACGAACTACAAGCATCAATGACTTTTATTCGTTTTTGAGGGATGCGGTGGTCCAGCACAACAAAATCGAAGGATAAGAATATATTTCCCTGGAGAACTATGGAAAGATAATTTATCCTCTTGAATTTATTGAAGTTATCATCGATTTTTTATTTAGGGCGGGGTGCGTTGAATGTTCAATAAGCAAAATATGTCAAAAGAAAAATCAAAACGAAAATGGATGATATATTAACTAGAAGAAGACACTACTTGCAAGGCGTTATGAAACAATTATTGCACCATTCACTATTATATTTTTTTTATAATTTCAAAAATAAATGTCAAACAAGGGATAATTTATTTTTTTGTTAATTATTTTGAAACCATTAATTTTTAACAGATTTTTATTTGAAACTAATGATATTATAAACAAGATTGAACTTTCATTTTCAGCATTAAAATAATCAAAAGCATCAATGCCAACAATTTTAAACTTATCAATTTTTTATAATAAATTGCACGTTATTTCATTTTTTTATTTTTATTTTCAATTTTTTTGAGGTTTATATCTTATAAATAATTTTGCAAAATTATGCTAATAATTTTCTCAAAATAACCACAAGTTGTTTAATGAATTTATAAAAAATTTTATACACTATTAATCTTATTGTATATAACATATATTAAACAAATTTTCATTTTCAAAAATTTGAAAAATGTATGTATCTTAAAATATTGAAAGCATGAAAACAATATCCTCCAATTTTTTACTGCTTAATGTGATATTTTTCTAATAAAAATGATTTAATGAATAGATATTAAAATTAAGAAAATTTTCAAATTGATATTAAAGCGGGATAGAAGATATAAACGTGCATGTACTTATATTGAATGGGATCTAAAAGTATGACATTTGTAATGATGATCACTAGGAATCCATATGCCTCCATCATCTGCGATAAGAAGCTCCATTGAACACTTTCAAATGCATTATGAAAATCAAACTTAATGGTGCAATTTGGAGTTGATTTGGCTCGTGAATAACCTTGGACCAGCTCTTGCATAGTCAATATATTATCACCAATTTGCCTATTATAAATGAAAGCTCCCTAATTCCATTGATGAGTGGGATGAGTGCTTTCTATAGTTTTGTTGTAAGGATCTTCAAAATAATTTTATAGAGGGAGTTTGTACAAAAGATTGGTCTAAAATCACTGAAAGATATGGGGTTTTCACTTTTCAGAATCAAAGAAAGAAATATTTTGTTGATTTCCTTGAGAAGGATTCCATTAGAGAAAAATTGTTTCACTACTTTCTTGACAAAGGGGCCTGTAGTTTCCCATGATTTTTGGTAGAAATAGCCACTGAGTTTGTCCAAACCTGGAGCTTTCATACCATTCACATATATAAGAGTTTCCTCAATTTCCTTGTCATCAACAACTTTAGTCAACATTTTAATATCATTGTTTTTATAATTTCCAGATGGTTTCAAAGCTGAACTCCCTTAATAATAGAGGACGAATAGATTCTATTTTGTTTCTACAAGCTAGGATTGAGTTGGAAAACAACTTTGTGCATTTGTCTCCATCTTTAAGTCAATTCATTCTTGGTCTTTTTTGGAGGAATGAGTTGTGATTTTGAAATGTGAACATATATTAAGAGAGGGTTTGTTTTTCATTAGCGAGTAGTTGTGGATCATAATGGTATAATGCAAGACTATGCTAATTCTAATAAGCTCTTGCTTGGCTTTAGAAACAAATTGTTCAGTGGAGCCTCTGAAGGAATGTAGGGATTTCTATTATTTCTTGATTTCCTTCAATTTTTGGACATAAATGAACTGTTTGGTCCCATGAAAATAGTAGTCAGATCCTTTCTTACAAGCTTCAACAAATCCTGGTTCTTTGGCCAAGTGATTGTTAAACCTGAAAGTGAACTTCCTAGTATCCGATTGAAATAGATGCTCCACCCTAACTAGGGTATGATTTGAGAAAAAAGGATGAAGGAATGTGGCACTGTTATTGGGAAACTAAGATAGTCAGTTGCCATTAACTAGGGCACAATCAAGCTTCATTTGAATGAACCAATGTGAGTTTTGTTTGTTGGACCATATATATTTGCAGCCAACATACTACAAATATGTCATATCCAGCTGATCTACACAGGTCCTGAAATCTTCAGAAAAATTTCAAAGGTTATATTTACCATTAGCCTTAGACCTATACAACATAAAGTTGAAGTCACCATATAAAATTCAAGGCTATCAGCTGTTTGTGCTAAGATTTAATAAATCAGACCATAATATTGCTCGTTGGAGTAAAAAATTATTAGCATAGATAATGGATGAGATGATATTAGTGTTGCCATACAAAAAAGATATTTGTGCAGTATCTACTTAGATGAATGAGGGATCACGGCTTTCACTTATTCGGCCTCATAATATATAATAATTCAACCAAGAATATGATGTGAATGGTTTATAAGCATCTGCCAACTAGAACCCAAATTTAACTTACTAATATTGTCTAATTTTATTTTGGTTTCTAGTAATCCTACAATTAGAGGCCTTTTCCTCTAAACAAAATCCCTTAAAGTAGCTTGCTTTTTAGGGCAATTTAAACCTTAGACATTTCAGACAATAATTGACATATTAAAGAGTTTTGTTTTTGGAGCCTTTGTTCTTACTCCATTGAGATCTATGCCTTTCAATGTTTGCAACTGTATCTCATTGGCTATTCCAACTTCTTGGGTTTACAAGTTGCAAGGTGAAAGTGTAGGTGTTTTAGGACTATTTTGAGAAAGTAGTAAGGTCCTCATGGTATGTTCATTGGAGAAATCCCCGCTTTCAGTTAGACTAATAGTAGGATATGGCGTATGTTTAGAAGAAGCCTCCTTCCTTGCATCGTGTGAAATTTTGATGGATTCATTCGCTACAATGTGATAGGTGTAGACTGTATTATGTTTTTGTGGGTTAGAATGTTAGTAAATATTTGTGTTTTAAGTGTTTTGTGGGTTGGAATATGATGTTGAGCTTCAATTTTATATTTATGAGGCGCCTTAATGTGTTTGATAGTGTTTCAGGACAATTAGAGCAAATTCAAAGAAGACTTAGAAAATTATTAGGGCCACGAGTAAAAGCAAGGAGCCATGATTGTGGGGAATATTCCAAGATCGTGATAGAAGCTAATGCAGGGAGCCATGATCGTGACCTTATAGGTCACAATCATGACAGAAGCAAAAACTTCCAACAGTCCTGACTTAAGTTTTCGAGGGATTTTTTGGACCTTTCGGATCTCGAAAAAACCCTAGAGTTGCCCTAATTGGAAATACTATATAAGACTTAAGGATGTAACCCTAAGGGAGCTTCGACATTCTACCACTTTTGGAAAGTTCAAGAGAGAGAGAAAATAAGCGATAGAGATGAAGGAGAGGAAGAAGAAGTAGGTCTTGACGTTGGTATTTCTAGCTTTATGTAGTCTTTCGACGCTACTTCTCGATATAAGCTCTATTTCCTTTCCATTTCATTTTTTGTTCATTTAACTTATAAGATGGAAATGGATTGTATGAGGATGGGTTTTGGATTGTTGACAATGTTCTAACTCTTCCTTTAAGATTTTACTTTAGTTTATTGTTAATACAGTAGATTTTGTGTTTTGTTGATTGGTTGTTGTGATTAACTTCAATTTTTGCATATTTTAGTAATAAACTGAGAGGGTGAGCTGGATAAAAATGATTGGATTGGATTAACAAGAGTTGGGTGATCTAATAGACCATTTAGTTAATGATATACACTTTTATACATAGAGAGATCTCATGTAGGACCCGGTAGTCTAGTAGAGAGCTTCCAATCTAATTTTAATTATGGGTCTTTTGTTAATTGAGAGATTGCAACTTCTATAATTTAATTAGGGTTAATGATTTAGGGCCTAGGAGTATAAATTAAGAGAGAGTAATTCCCCTTACGATAGTTTAGAACTGACACCTCGATAATACATAATTCACTAGGTTAGCATTAATGATAGGTAGAATCCCCTCTCTCATAACTTGGTAATTTCTCTAGACTAATTTCCATAGTGACCTTTTATGTTGCTCAATTTTAATTCTTGCTTTGTGTTAATTTCTTGAGTTGAATTCCTGCAATCAAATTCTAGTGTTTATATTCTTGTTTCATTTTTTAATTTCACTTTATTGTTTCTCTGAGCCTTAGACACCCTGTAATTAGATTAGTTAACCCTCCTCACAGGATCGACCGTTCAATTAATACAATTCAAGGCCCATGTACTTGCAAAATTTGAGGGCTATAATTGTAAGGCTCGACGAACAAGATTAAGTTTTTGGCACTGTCACCGACGAGGCAGAGGATTGGTTTAATTCTTTTAGTCTAATGATTAAGAAGTTAGAAAAAAGAAGAAGTTTGGGCATAAGTTAAAGGCACGTCTTTTGGACATCATAAGGCAACTGTAAGGAATAAAGAAGGATAAATGCTAAGAAGAAATGGAAAAACATTGATGGAGGATATATGTTATAGGGAGCAAGGAACTCTTGCGGACTTCAATGAGGCATAATTTTGTGGGGAAAATTATCATCCATATATGAACACATACACTCTAAGGTGCCAAAACCACCCAAATTTCTATTTTTCTAACAATATAAGGGCTCCTATAAGACATCAAAACCTAGTAGGATTTCAGTAAGATGAGTCCAATTTATGGGATAGCAAGCTGGACAAAATCATGGATAAGCTCATAGACATGGAAAAGGCACAGAAGCAACTTGAAGAGAAGTTTGAGCAAGTAACAAAAGATCATGCCTCTTCTATTCAAAACATAGAGATTCAAATGAGACAGCTTTCTAGTGAATTTTGTAAGTAAAGTGTGGCGAACTTCCTAAGCAGTATAGAAATACATCAATAAGAGCCATATCAGGTTGTCACAATTAGGAATGGGGTAGATCTAGAAGAATTAGTGAGAGATCAAGTTGAACCCCACCTTGTAAAAGACAGAAATGAAGAAAGAGGATAAAAACCCCCTATCTATTCGCCAGATCTTGGTATACCATGCTTGAACATCGAAAAAGCTTCAGTAGATGTTTACGAAGAGAAAATTATCCTTTGGATTAGTAGTGACAAGTGAAATTTAACATGAATGATGTATTAAACAATCCAAAAGAGGGTGCCTAATTCAGGAGAATTGATGTGTTCAAATCCTTAAAAGGGAAAAAAGAAGAAGAACAGACGACAATAGATACAGAGGTTGAAGAAGACATCGAAGTCTCTACTCATGAAGTGCAAGAAGAAAAGGAGAAGGGGTGACTAGGGAAGGGTAGGAACAACTCATCCTCTTACAAGACAGACTTTAAGGAGTTTCGTTATTCCCTATTTTGTTGACAGTTTGTCGTAAAAAAGGACATTACTAAACTTATTAGGTTTCCTTAATTAGATATATTTTGATCTTTTCATTATCTTACAATTTGTAACTTGCTCACAGGCTACAAAATTAATGTTGAATGAGAAAGGTAGAAGCAAGCCACTTATAATTGATCTTGGCTGAGCTTTATAATTGATCTTAGCTGAGCTTCCAAGGATGCAAGGTCAAGCTAATGACCTTAAATTAGGACATTTAGTAGTTAGATTTAAGTTGTTATATAGTTAGGTTTGTTTTAAATTTTAAAATAAGTTTTGAATGTTTTAGAATGGTTTAGATTGCTAATTCTCTCACTCTCTTGAATCGATTTTAAGAAAAGGAACCTAGCTCGGTGTCAAGCTTCTTGGGTTTCCAACTCTAACACCATCACTACCTTAATCACCTTGACAGTTTCGTCTTCTAACACTTTCTTGTCATTTTTATTAATATTTTCTTCTTATGTTTTTTTGTATATTGTGGTTTTTATTTCACCTTATGTTTGTTTAAGCGTCCTTTTCACATTGAGGACAATGTGTTATTTAAGTGTGGGGAGGGTTGTGCATTTTTACCTTAATTATAAATTTCGCATATTGTATGATAGTTTGTTTAGGTTGCTTATATGATTTATGTGGACGTGTCAATGGCTAGGACTTAATGGGATAGATTTAGCCTTAATCATAGTCTTTTAGGTTGCAACAATTTATTAGCTTGTGAAAGTAGTGACTTAGGTTACTTTACCTAACTTTGTAGTTTAATTAGGATACGATTAGCTTATTCACATTAATTTATAATTTTTGGCCAATCAACTAAATGGCATTACTAGTATATTTTTATGAGAATTATTAGTAAAAGCAATAAGGTAGACAAAATAATGTGTTAAAGAAAAGTGTATAAATTTAAATGAATTAACTATTCGGCTTATGAATAGAGCTAGTAGCCAGTTGAGAATGTGATGTGGCTGAGTAACTAGATCAAACGCATCACAAATGTGTGCCTCCACGTTAAAAGGCTATAATAGCATTCCAACCAAGCTACTTAATAACAATATGACCTAGTTGAGTAACATAATCGACATTATTAACAAATGTTTGCCTTTGCGTAAGAAGATTAAATTCATGTCCTTTAAAAAATCAACAAAAAGAATGTTTTCAAATAAAACCTACCAAGCATGTTAGCAGCATGATTTTTCATGAAAGCTACTTAAGAATAACTACACTTTTGATTTGACCAAATAATAATCAATGTGTGTATGCAGGTGATAGGGGCAAATAGAATTAACATTAAAATTTTGATTAGTTTGTATATTTAGTGTAAGGTATTTAGACACAGATTTAATAAGTTAATAAGTTAGAACAATTTGAGGAATTGTGTTTAAGGTTAAATTCATTTCATTAGGTCTAATAACATTGACACATTATCGCATTTGCATGTTTTTTGTTTTGGTTGTTGAGGTTTATTTGTTTGTTTTTATTTGTTTGAAGACAAGAGAATGTTTAAGTGTGGGGAGATTGGTAGGTGTAGATTGCATCGTGCTTTCATGGGTAGTTTAGTGTGTGTTTAGTTATTAAATTGATTATTTAGCGTGTGTTTAGGTTAGAATTGTTTTAGTTAGTAAATATTTGTGTTTTAAGGGTTTTGTGGGTTGGAACATGATGTTAAGCTCTAATTTTATATTTATGACATGCCTTGATGTGTTTGTTAGTGTTTCAGGAAAATTAGAAGAGATTCAAAGAAGACCCGAGAAATAACCAAGGGCCATGATTATGGCAAATAAGCCATGATCGTGGCAGAAGCAAAAGCAAAGAGCCACGATCATGGGGAATATGCCACGAACGTGACAGAAGCTTGTGTAGGGAGCCACGATTATGTTGTTATAGGCTACGATCGTAACATAATCAAAAACTCCAGACCACGATTGTCCCACTAAAGGCCTTATGGTTTCGAAAAAATTTTTTTGGAGCTTTCATACCCAAAAAAGGCCTTATGGTTTCCCTAATTGGAAATACTCTATAAAACTTAAGGATGTAACCCTAAGGATGCTTCTACATTCCATATTCCGCCACTCTTGGAAAGTTCAAGAGAGGGAAAAGTTGAGAGAGAAGAAGAAGAAGAGCAAGAAGAAGCGGGTCCTAAAACTGTTACATCCTGGATTAGGTGGTTTTAGATTGAAATGGATTGTATGATGATGGGTTTTGGATTGTTGACGTTGTTCTAATTCTTCCTTCAAGATTTTACTTTGATTTAAAGTTAATATAGTTGATTATATGTTTTATTGATTTGGTGTTATGATTAACTTCAATTTTTTCATATTTCTGTAACAAATCGAGAGGATTTGTTACAGGGCGACCCAAATAAGAATTATTGGATTGGAGTAACTCGAGGCCACGAGCAAGAGAAAGGAGTGATCGTGATAGAAGCTGGTGCAAGTAGCCACTATCATGTTTTTATAGGCCACGATCGTGACTGAAGCAAAAATTCTCACGATCGTGTCACTAAAGGCCATGATCTTAGCTGGCATGACAGATACATAAAGAGTAATCTTGACTTGAGTTTTTGAGAGATTTTTTAGACCTTTCATACTAAAAAAAACCCTAGTGTTGCCCTAATTAGAAATACTATATAAGACTTAAGGATATAACCTTAGGGGAGTTTCGGCATTCAGCCACTTTCGGAAAGTTCAAGAGTGAGAAAATGATTGGATTTGATTAGATTGGATTGGATTGGATTAACAAGAGTTAGGAGATCTGGTAAACCATGTAGTTAATCATATAGGTTTTTATACAGTGAGAGATCACACGTGAGACCTGATAGTTTAGTAGAGAGCTTCTGATCTAATTTTAGTTATGAATATTTTATTAATTGAGATATTGCAACTTTTATAATTTAATTAGGGTTAATGATTTAGGGCGTGGAATTATAACACGAGAGAGAGTAATTCCCCTTATGATAGTCTAGAATTGACACCTCGATAACACATAATTAGTTAGGTTAGCATTAATGATAGGTAGAATCCCCTCTCTCATAACATGATAATTCTCTTGACTAATTTCCATAGTGACCTTTTGTGTTGCTCAATTCAATTCTTGTTTTGTGTTAATTTTTTTATTTAAATTCTTGCAATCAAATTCTCGTGTTTATATCCTTATTTCATTTTTTAATTTAACTTTATTATTTCTCTGAGCCTTGGACACCTTAGAATTAGACTAGTTCACCGTCCTCATGGGATCGAGCATTTGAAGTATTTGAGGGATATAATTGTAAAGCTCAACGAACAAGATTAAGTTTTTTGTGCCATTATCAGGGAGGCATAGGATTAGTTTAATTCTTTTAGTCTTATGATTAAGAAATTTAAAAAAAGGAATTTTGGGCGTAAGTCGAAGGAACATCTTTTGGACATCATAAGACGACTATGAGGAATCAAGAAGGTTAAATGCCAAGAGGAAATAGAAAGAAAAATGATGGAGGATATATATTATAGGTTGTAAGGAACTCTTGCGGACATTAGTAAGACTCAATTTAGAGGGAAAAATTGATATCCTTATATGAACATGTACACTCTGGGGTGGTAAAGCCACCCAGATTTCTATGGTTTAACAATGTAAGGACTCAAATAGGACATCAAGACCTAGTAGGATTTCAGTAAGATGAGTCCAATTTATGGGATTCCAAGCTAGACAAAATCATGGATAAGCTCACGGACATGTAAAAGGCCCATAAGCAACTAGAAGAGAAGTTTGAGCAAGTAACAAAAGATTATGCCTTTTCTATTCAAATCATAGAGATTCAAATAAGACAACTATTTTGTGAATTTTGTAAGCAAAGTGTGGAGAAATTCCCAAGCAGCATGGAACTACATCGACAAGAGCTATGTCAGGCTATCATATCTAGGAATCGGGTAGATCTAGAAGAACCAACAAGAGATCAAGCTGAACCCTTGTAGAAGACCAAGGAATGAAGAAAGCGGAAGAAAAATAAGATGAAAATCCCCATATTATTTGCCAGATCTTGGTATATCATGCTTGAACATCGAAAAAGTTTTAGTAGATGTCTATGAAGAGAACATTATGCTTCAGATTATTAATGAACAAGTGACATTCAACATGAATTATGTATTAAAGAATCCAAAGGAGGGTGACTCATTTAGAATAATTGATGTGTTCGAATCTTTAAAAGAGCAAAAGGAAGAAGAATAGATGAAAATATACATAGAGGTTGAAGAACAGATGGAAATCTTTGTTCATGAAGTGTAAGAAGAAGAGGAGAAGAGGGTGATCGAGGAAAGATATGAGCAACTCATCCTCTTACAAGACAAATTGTTGGATCTAATGGAAGATTCAGGGAGATTCATTATTCCCTATTTTGTAGACAATTTGTCATCGAAAAGGACATTACTAAGCTTATTAGGTTTCCTTAATTTTATAGATTATGTCTTTTTCATTGGCTTACAATTTGTAGCTTACTCACAGGCTACAAAATTGATGTTGAACAAGAAAAGTGGAAGCAATCTACTTATAATTGATCCTAGTTGAGCTTCCAAGGATGCAAGGTCAAGTTAATGACCCTAAATTAGCAAGTTTAGTAGTTAGATTTAAATTGTTGTGTACTTAGGTTTGTTTTAAATTCTAAAATAAGTTTTGAAAGATTTGGAACTTTTTGGATTACTAATTTTTCTCTCTTTTGAATCAATTATAAGAAAGGGAACCCAACTTGGTGTCAAACATATTAGGTCTCCATCTCTGAACCATCACTACCTCAGTCACCTTGACAATTTTGTGTTCTAACCCTTTCTTTTCATTTTTGTTAATATTTTCCTCTTATGTTTTTCATATATTGCGGTTCTTATTTCCACCCTTATGTGTGTTTTTGTTGTCCTTCTCACATTTCGGATAATGTATTTTTAAATGCTGGGAGGGTTGTGTGTTTTTACCTTAAGTATGAATTTCGCATATTATATGGTAGTTTATTTAGGTTGCATTATATGATTTGTATGGATATGTCAATGGTTAGGACATAATGGGATAGATTTAGCCTTAAATATAGTCTTTTAGGTTATTAGCTTGTAAAAGTAGTGACTTAGGTTACTTTAGCTAACTATGTAGTTTAATTAGGATACGATGTTAGCTTATTCACCCTAGGACTTTGTCACATTCATTTATAATTTTAGGCCAATCAACTAAGTGGCATTACTAGTACATTTTTATGGGAATGATTAGCAAAAGCAATAAGGTAGACAAAATAATGTTTTAAAGAAAAGTGTATAAATTTCAATGAACTAACTATTCCGCTAGTTTTGGGTTATGAATAGAGCTAGTAACTAGTTGAGAATGTGATGTGGCTAAGTAACCGCATCGACAAGCATCACAAATGTGTGCCTTCGCGTCAAAAGTCTATAATAACATTCCAACCAAGCTGTTTAATAACAATATGACCTAGTTGAGTAACTGAATCGATATTATTTTCAAATGTTTGCCTTCGTGTAAGAAGATTAGGTTCATGTCATTAAAAAAGTCAACAAAAAGAATGTTTTCAAATAAAACCTACCAAACTTGTTAGTAGCTTGATTTTGCATGAAAACCTACTCAAGAATAGTTACACTTTTGATTTGACCAAATAATTATCAATGTGTGTATACAGGTGATAGGGGTGAATAGAATTCACAATAAAATTTTGATTAGTTTGTTTATTTAGTCTAAGGTACTTAGCCCCAGATTTCATAAGTTAGTAAGTTAGAATAACTTGAGGGATTGTGTTTGAGGTTAAATTTGTTTCGTTAGGTCTAGCAACATTCCTACATTATCACATTTGCGTGTTTTGTGTTTTGTGTTTTGTGTTTTGTGTTTTGGTTGTTGAGGTTTATTTTGTTTGTTTTTCTTTGTTTGAGGACAAGCAAATGTTTAACTGTGGGGATGTTGATAGGTGTAGATTGCATCGTGCTTTTGTGGTTAGTTTAGTGTGATTTTAGTTATTAAATTTATTGTTTAATGCGTGTTTAGGTTAGAATTGTTTTAGTTAGTAAATATTTGTGTTTTAAGTGTTTTGTGGGTTGGAACATGATGTTGAGCTTCAATTTTATATTTATGAGGTGCCTTGATGTGTTTATTAGTGTTTCAGGAAAATTAGAAGAGATTCAGAGAAGACCTGGGGAAATAACCCAATGCCACGATCATGGCAAATATGTCACGATTGTGATAAAAGTAAAAGCAAAAAGCCATAATCTTGGGAAGTATGCCACAATCGTGATAGAAGCTTGCACAGGCAGCCACGATTATGACATTATAAACTATGATCGTGACATAATCGAAAACTCCTGACCACAATTTTGCCACTAAGGCCCACAATCATGGCCTATGTAACAAATACACAGACAATAGTCCTAGCTTGTATTTTCTAGGAATTTTTTAAAGCTTTTAGATCTAGAAAAGACCTTAAGGTTGTCCTAATTGGAAATACTTTATAAGACTTAAAGATGTAACCCCAAGGGAGCTTCTACATTCTGCCACTCTTGGAATGTTCAAGAGAGAGAAAAGTTGAGATAGAAGAAGAAGAGGAAGAACAAGCAAGTCTTGACGTTACTACTTCCTGGATTAGGTGGGTGTTGTACTGAAATGGATTGTATGATGATGGGCTTTGGATTGTTGACGATATTCTAACTTTTCCTTTGAGATTTTACTTTGATTTAATGTTAATATAGTCGATTTTTTGTTTTATTGATTGGGTGTTGTGATTAACTTCAATTTTTGTATATTTCGGTAACAAAGTGAGAGGGTGACCAAGATAAAAATGATTGGATTGTCGAGGCCACGATCAAGAGCAAGAAGCGATCGTGACAAAAGCTCGTGCAGGTAGCCACTATCATGCCGTTATGGGCTACGATTGTGACAGAAGCAAAAATTCCCAGACAAGATTGTGCCACTATGGGCCACAATCTTAGCCTGCACGATTAATACACAGAAAGTAATCCCAACTTGAGTTTTCGAGGGATTTTTCAGACTTTTTAGACTCGGAAAAGACCCTAGTGTTACCCTAATTCGAAATACTATATAAGACTTAAGGATGTAACCCTAAGGAAGCTTCTACATTCTGCCATTTTTGGAAAGTTCAAGAGAGAGAGAAAATGATTATATTGGATTGGTTTAGATTAATAAGAGTTAGGCGATCCAATAAACCATGTAGTTAATCATATAGGATTTTGTGAAGAGAGAGATCCCACATATGACCCGATAGTTTAGTAGAGAGCTTCCGATCTAATTTTAATTATGGATATTTTGTTAATTGAGAGATTGCAACTTCTATAATTTAATTAGGGTTAACGATTTAGGACACGAGATTATAACTCGAGACAGAGTAATTACCCCTACGATAGTCTAGAATTGACACCCCGATAACACATAATTAGCTAGATTAGCATTAATGATAGGTAAAATCTCCTCTCTCATAGGGTGGTAATTTCTTTTGACTAATTTCCATAGTGACCTTTTGTGTTGCTCAATTTCAAATCTTGTTTTGTGTTAATTTTTTTAGTAGAATTCCTACAATCAAATTCCTTTGTTTACATCTTTATTTCATTTTTTAATTTCACTTTATTATTTCTTTAAGCCTTAGACACCTTAGAATTAGACTAGTTCACCCTCCTCATGGGATCAACCCTTTAAGTACGATAATTCATGACCCGTGCACTTACAGTATTTGAGGGATATAATTGTAAAGCTCAACGAACTTGATTAAGTTTTTGGCTTCGTTACTAGGGAAACATAGGATTAGTTTAATTCTTTTAGTCTTAGGATTAAGAAATTAAAAAAAAGGAATTTTGGGCATAAGTCGAAGGCAAATCTTTTGGGCATCATAAGATGACTATGAGGAATCAAAAAGGTTAAATTCCAAGAAGAAATGGAAAGAACAATTATGGAGGATATATATTATATGTAGTAAGGAACTCTTGTGGACTTTAGTAAGTCACAATTTAGTGGGCAAAATTGATATCCTTATATGAACATGTACACTCTAGGGTGGTAAAACCACCCAGATTTTTGTTGGTCTAACAATGTAAGGACTCCCATAGGATATCAAAACAACAAGATGAGTCCAATTTATAGGATTCCAAGCTAGACAAATTCGTGGATAAGCTCACGGACATGGAAGAGGCCCATAAGTAATTGGAAGAGAAGTTTGAGCAAGTAACAAAAGATCATGCCTTTTCTATTCAAAACCTAGAGATTCAAATGAGACAACTTTCCTATAAATTTTGTAAGCAAAGTGTGGAGAACTTCCTGAGCAACATGGAACTACATCAACAAGAGCCATGTCAGGCTATCACATTTAGGAATCGGGTATATCAAAAAGAACCATTGAGAGATCAAGTTGAACCCTACCTTGTAGAAGATCAAGACAAGAAGAAAGAGGATGAAAAGCAGTATGAAATCCCCGTATTATTTGCGATATCTTGGTATACCATGCTTGAACATTGAAAAAGCTTCAGTAGATATCTACAAAGAGAACATTATCCTTCAGATTAGTAATGACCAAGTGACATTCAACATGAATTATGTGTTAAAGAATCCAAAGGAGGGTGATTCATTGAGGATAATT
>JANIPM010000007.1:22509667-22522349 GCA_027478405.1 Erythroxylum cassinoides
TAGTAAATTGATTTGGCCATTGGCAACTCAGTTGAATAGCTCTCCAAACCCAATGAGTCCTCTCACACATGAAAAATTGTTCCTGACTTTAAACTAAGTTGTACAAGTCTCAAAAGGTTTTTCAACAAATAAAAATTTTAAAAGTTTAAAAATTGAATTAAGAAACCTAAGAAGATTAAATACTTTTGAATTTATTATCTCTTATATTTAAGGAGATGCATGTTTTCATCCTTTTATATTACATAACTTTATATTGTGAGAATACATTTTATTCAAGCTCATTGTGGTTTAGGTCATATTTAGTCATCTTTCTTTTATAATATTTTAAAAATTAAAGAAAATGCATCAAGGAATAAAGCTTATGAGGGAGCTAAACTTGTATTATGAACCTAGGAATGGTTCCTTAAGAGATTACATCAAAGGTAATAGATAAATAACTAAGATGTCTCAATAGAAAGACCATTTACCGAAACTATGCACATAAACTCTTGTAAACTCAATTGAGCGAATGTAGAGTGGTCATAATGTTAGCTTAATATTAGTTTATACATCCAAATTTCCACTTGATCAACTTCTTTTCTAGTAGTGGAAACTAGTTGCATTCCTTCCTAGACTACACTTACTTCTTTAGCACCATCAACTAGCCATGCTCAATGCTCAAGCCAGCATCTCTTATCCATGCTAATAATGAAAAGCTTATTACCAGAGTTGGGAAAAAAGATTTCTCTGGTCCAAGAAATAAAGTTATGGAAGAAGCCACTAATTATGTCTAGACTTTTTTATTTTGATAAAGATCCTAATATTCCTTTCTTTCTAAGGGAATATATACACTAGTTGAGAGTAACCTTAAAGAGGATGAGGTCCCTTTCCTTTCAGCAATTTCATTTTAGAAGCTCAATTAATAATATGTGACATTAGTCTTGCAAAAGGCCATCAGTAAAAGATAGGGAAAAATCACTTATTTGGCAAATGAAGGATCAACTTATCTTACTCACTTCCCAAATTTGAATACCTTAGATGATTTCCCTTTTATCACTATTGTAAATGTAGTTATGATACGTTGTTCAATCTAATTGATGAATTTAAGGAGAAAACTAAAAGCCTTCAAGGATTGTAACATGAAATCCCAACTAATTAAGTCAAATGCCTTGTGAAAGTAAATTTTTTTAGCAAAATCCTTCATTTGGTGTCTTTTGAACAACTATTAGCAAGAATGTTGTCACCTATATTCCTTCCTTTAATATAAGCTCCTTGACAATTATAGCTTGTAGATTTTAAGACAAACTTTTATTAGATGGCTAAGATTTTGGAAACAATTTTGTAAATTGTATTATGGTAGGATATTGGCATAAAATCTTTGAGAGAATTAAGGTTAAGCTTTTTGAGGGGCAGAGAAATGTGAGTTTTATTGAATTTCTTAAGAAGTTTAGTAGGGTTAAAGATCTTCAATTCTATACTAATAGTTTGATTTCTCAGTAGGCTATAGGCTTTCTTGAAGAAGAAAGTAGTCAAACCTTCAAGACTAGGAGCTTTCCTAAAGATGATGCTCTTTAGATAACGCTCTCAAGAAAGTAGTCAAACCTTCAAGACTAGGAGCTTTCCTAAAGATGATGCTCTTTAGATAACACTCTATTTCACTAGAGTCGATGGACCTAATAAGCTTTAGTAATATACTAAGGCATGAAAAAGAAGAGTTGCTATAAAGAAGAGTAGGTCTTATTAGAGAGATCTATGATTTCTTAAAGGTAGAAGAAGGCCTCTTTTTTTAGAACATATTTCTTAAATATGTTCTAAAAACAAATTTTTTTGGTTTGAAGATTTTTTATTTATGAAATTCATATTTTCTTAACTTCCAATACTCGTAATAGTTTAGTGCTATTGAAGTTAAGATAGTTAATTATATTTTTATGTAGCATTTTTACATTTCATTTTTCTATGTTTGTATTTTCATATTTTATATGATAGGGAAAATGATAATGTCAGCAAAAATATAGTTAAAAGTTGATTGAATCTTAAAATAATAGAACTTGGCAATTATTTATAAGTATACAAATGAATGAGCAAGAATTTAAGTGAGAATATAAAGTTCGATTAAGTCTTCATTCATTCATAAAACGCGTTTAAAATTTAGTAAAAAATCGCTCAAAACACCCTCTCAAACATGAACGTCCTAAGAAGTGATTTTCCCAATTAGTTCATTTTCTCCATTAACTAATATTTGTTATTGAAATATTTAAGTTCATATTCGTAGGTTAACAAGTCGTTTGTAATAATGACATTCCAATCAAAAATGCCTTTCATTCGTCCTTCATCAAAGTGACCTTTACCTATTGTTAGGCGTAAATGATTACAAGCCCTTGGGTAAAAGTTTTTGGTATTAGTTAGGGATTTTTGGATAAAGTTGTAGAATATTGAAGGAATAAGCTTTCGGTACTTGCTGCCTCTATATAAAGGCACAAACCATACATATGCACTTCAACCTAGCTAATTAATTGTGTAATACAGATATGGCTCAAATTCACAAGCACGAGAACGTGATCGAGATCAAAAATTCTGCTGAAGATTTCTGCAAAATCCTTTCCAGCGAGGCTTACCGTGTTCCTAAAGTTACTGATAAGTTCACGAGCGTTGAGCTAGTTGCAGGTGATTGGAGTTCTAATGACTCCGTGAAATCCTGGCACTATAACATGAGTAAGTTCTTGTTTATCATTCACTATGATTTATAAGCAAATTCATATATATATTTGGGAGACTTACGATCCCATCTCTATCTGGGTTCAATAAATGTTTTCAACGCAACTTTGTGTAAAAAACAAAGAGAGGATTTAAATGTTCTTGATGTGATCGTTATATTTGTGAACATGAACAGATGGGAAGGCTGAGATTTTAAAGGCGAGGACCCAAGTGGACAAAGCGAACAAGACGCTGATTTTTACAGGATTGGGGGGTGATGTCCTAAGATATTATAAGACCTGGAAGGGTACCTTACAAGCTGTCCCAAAAAATGAAACATCTAGCTATGTGAAGATAATTATAGAATATGAGAAAATAAATGAAGATGATCCTGTGCCCCAGCAATATATTGACTTTGTCGAAGGTTTTGCCAAGGAGGTGGGTGATAACCTCTCCAAGGCATGATTAAAACAGATATGTACTTATCTGGCGCTACTCCCTTACTATAAAATAATTTCTCCTTGAAGTTGGAGATTTGTGTGTCTACTGTAACCTCTCCAAGGGGTGATTAAAATAGATATGTACTTATATCTGGCGCTACCGTTTACTATAAAATAATCTCTCCCTGAAGTTGGAGATTTGTGTATCTACTCTCAGGACATGCATGCGTGGCTGCATGGAATTTCTGGTTGAATGCTCATCAAGTAGGTGTACCTTTTTATTTCTTCTTAATTTTTAGCGTATTCAAATCGGGTCAAACCGTGTTGATAATTTAAATAAAATAGTTGAGTTTTTTTTTTTAAAATAGTCGACTAACTTACACCAACTCCATTAATGTCTTTCCCTTTCTTTAACTCTATGAAAATAGCCTCCCTTCCTATTTTCAAATTGTGTTGAAAATTAAACTAAAATATCCAATAAAATTGAGTTTTTGTTAAATAGTCTAACTTAGACGAACTCGACTAATGTTTTTTCCTTCTCTAACTCTACGAAAATAGCCTCCCTTCTTATTTCCTTTAACTTTAACCTCAGACAAGCAAATTTAATCACTTTCTTCTTTTTATTGCAATATTATTGCGAATTTTAAATACCAATTGCCTTATTAAAGTTTTCTCTAAATCTAGAATATTTTTCAATTAAACAACTTTAGGGAAGATTTTTCTTGGTCCCTCATGTTCTAAGTCTTGAGATTTCTTATAGTTGACATCACCAAGGAGCTCCCTAAGATGATCCCACTGTTAACGTTAAATAAACTAGAAAATCTTTACAAGGATTATGGGATTGTCACCTATAATTTAAGACCTGAGACCTTAAAACCAAATAAAACTTACAGACCAATATGGAAGAGATTCTAGTAAGTGGAATTCCTAGAAATTAAGCGAGTGGAGAATGGTAATAAGGAAGTAAACCATAAGGCTCCATACATATCAAATGGTGAATTTGAAGGAACAACTCAAATTGAGACCTTAACTGGTAGTCGCTACAAAAAAAGTATACAATCTGCGACGTTTTATCCGAGACATGATTAAAATAGATATGTACTTATCTGGCGCTACTGCTTACTATAAAATAATTTCTCCTTGAAGTTGGAGTTTGTGTATCTACTCTCCGGACATGCATGCGTGGCTGTATGGAATTTGTGGTTGAATGCTCATCAATTACCTCTACCTTTTTATTTTTCTTCTTAATTTTTAGCGTATTCAAATCGGGTCAAACTGTGTTGAGAATTAAAATAAAATATTTTAGTTTCTTTTTTAAATAGTCGACTAACTTACACCAACTCCATTTATGTCTTTAACTCTATGAAAATAGCCTCCCTTCCTATTTTCAAATTGTGTTGAAAATTAAACTAAAATATCCAAAAAATTTGAGTTTTTGTTAAATAGTCTGACTAACTTAGACAAACTCGACTAATGTTTTTTTCCTTCTCTAATTCTATGAATATAGGCTGCCTTCCTATTTCATTTACCTTGTGTTGAATGTTAAAATAAAATACCCAGCCAAGTTGAGTTGTTGTTAAACAGTCTGACTAACTTAGACTAACTCGATTAATGCCTTTTTCTTTCTCTAACTTTATGAAAATGCCCTCCTTTCCGATTTCCTTTAACCTCGACAAGAAAATTTAATCACTTTCTGCCTTATTAAAGTTTCCTCTAATTCTAGAATGTTTTTCAATTAAACTACTTTATGGAAGATTTGTCTTGGTCACTCAAGTCCTAAGTCTTGACATTTATTATAAATTTTTTGTAAGAAGGCTATACAATGTTGAATAACTTTTATTTTGCTATTTTATTGATTATTAAATGATTTGAAATTACATTCTAATAGAAGGAACAACGAAATGGGAGACAACTCTCTTGGGGTTCTTTATAGGAAGTTATATAAGCAACCCTTTATGCATTAATGAAGTAAAAGTAAGCTTAAGGAGGGCAAGTTGTGCTTGTTTCTGTGTACTAGATGACATCACCAAGGAGCTCCCCAAAATGATCCCACTGTTAACGTTAAATAAACTAGAAAAGCTTTACGAGGATTATGGGATTGTCGTCTATAATTTGAGACCTGAGACCTTAAAACCAAATAAAACTTAGAGACCAATATGGAAGACATTTTGGTAAGGGAAATTCCTAGAAATTAAACGAGTGGAGAATGGTAATAAGGAAGTAAATCATAAGGCTCCATACAGATCAAATGGTGTTTGAGGGAACAACTCAAATTGAGACCTTAACTGATAATGAAGCCCCCAAAGATGATGACATAAATTTGTATCTTTCCAATGAGGAACCTGGTACTTGAAAGACCTTTAATCATAGGAAGGTTCATACACTACACAAAGGGCCAATCCAAACTCAATTTGTAAAAGTGGAAACTCGAGTTATCTAGGGGAATACAAATCCTAGTGAAATACCTTTGCAGGACTCAATTTAGGAAGGCTTAGGAATCACTTATAAACTTGTTAGAAAGACTGATACAAAGGGAAACATCCAAAGTATTACAAGGAGGAGATGCATGATGGAGGAAAAAAAACTTGTATAGCCTCCATTAATTTCTATTCTGGTGTAGAATACTAAAGGGATTAATAGCCTAAATAAACAACATATAGTATCTAATTATATTAGAGAGCTCCATCCTTTTTTGATTAGTCTACTAGAAAATAGAATTAAAGAAAACAATTACAAAAAGCTAAGTTTCTTAAAGATAATTTGGAAGCTTTTCAATAGCCACAACTTTTGTAATAATGATAGAATACTTGTGGCTATTAGTAGGAATGAAGTAAAGGCTTCCCTTATCCTATTAGAAAAACAAATGATACATCTACCATTGGGGTCATTTTATCCTTGGAAGCCTTTACAAAAAGAATGGTAAAAGTCTAAAGACCAAAATTAAATGTTGGGTAACACACTAGTTATGAAACGAATGCATTTAAGTGTCTTAGGCTAACAAAATTGTCAATTATTGTAGAAGCTAGAGGTTATCAAGAAGGAACTAATTAATGAACAAAATAATAAAGTGGATTCTTTAAAAATGTATCTAAGGTATGCCTTTGAAAGGCTTAATTAGTGTCAAAAGGATTTGGACAATGACCCTTAAATAGCTCCCTTAAGACAGTGGAAAGAATAGAGCTGAAGAAGTATTTGAATGCAGTTGATAAATACAAGTTTCAACTCAAGAAGAAATCTAGAATATAGTCTCTTATAAAGGGAGATAGGAACTTAAAATTCTTCTTCTATTGTATCTAAAGTATAAGAAACATAAATAGAATTATCTCTCTTAAAGACTCAGAGTGGGAAACTAATATCTAGAAAGTTCAATGCAGTCACATCATCATAATGATCTTATTAAAGAAGAAACTCTAGATGAAATAAAAGCCATTCTATTCTCATTCTTCCCTAAAAAAGAGCCTGGTACTAATGGCTTTAATTCCAAATTCTTTAAAGACTTATGGAACACCATTATAATAAAGATCATTGATGCAATGTTGGAATATTTTCGCATAGGGAAGAAACTTACTACACTACCCAAAACTTATATTTTCTTGATTCTAAAGCTTTATGATCCCCTATCATTGATTGAATATATGCCAATATCCTGTTGCAATGTTTACAAGGTGATTTCAAAGATTTTGATCAATAGGCTAAATAAAACCCTTGGAAATATTATTAATGTAGGACATGGATATTACATAGAAGGCAAATCCATTAGTGACAACATCCTTCTAGCTTAAAGGATTTTTAGAGGATATAAATCTAACATTTCTTATAAGAACTATGCTCTACAAGTTGATTTCACTAAGGTTTTTGATTCTGTAAGCTAGGACTTCATCAAATCTTCACTAACAATTCTAGGATATCCAAGTAACTTTTTAATTGGATTATAAACTATATAACTTTAGTGTCTTATGTTGTTGTAGTGAATGGAGAGGTTAGGAAAAATTTCAAAACTATAAAGGGAGTTAGGTAGTGTGACCTTACCTATTTGCAATCTTTAGGAAAGTGCTTTTAAGGATCATAACACCTCAGATTAGCAGAAACCCCTCCTTTCGGTATCGTTATTGATGCGGAAAACTTAAGCTCTCAGAACTCGTATTTGCTAATGATATTTTTATGATAGATGGAGCTGATCAAACTTCTATTACAACCTTAATAGATTCGTAGATACTTTTAGAAACTTTGATGGCCTCAGTTTTTATACAAACAAGAGCTCTTACATCTTCTTA
This sequence comes from Erythroxylum cassinoides, assembly GCA_027478405.1. Taxonomy (NCBI): domain Eukaryota; kingdom Viridiplantae; phylum Streptophyta; class Magnoliopsida; order Malpighiales; family Erythroxylaceae; genus Erythroxylum; species Erythroxylum cassinoides. Next base: position 22,517,055 of record JANIPM010000007.1, read on the forward strand.
GTTGAATGCCCCTAAGCTTAATTACTAACTCGATGGGATTAAGAATCGTAAAGCCTCCTTTTAAAGTAGGCTCGCTGCAACATCTGAAGGAGATTGTAGGCTTAATGCAACAAAGCCTTATCATAAGGAGGTAGACTTAAACTACCCATTTCTATTCTCTCCAGCTTATACATATATTAGATCTCACATCTAGCTATCCCTAAAGGAGATATGAAGGGTATTGATAAGCTTATCAATAATTTCATATGGAATGGGCATACCTCATCAAAAAGAAATTTATGCATCAATTGGTCCTTAATATTCCAACCTAATAAACTAGGAAAACTAGCTATTACTCCTAAAAAGAAAATGAGTAAGGTATTACTAATAAAAAGACCATGAAACTATGTATGGATAAAGAAAACAAATGGGTGCAATGGATTCACAATTTTTTTGGTAAATCAGTAGAACATTTTATACAAAAAATATAAAGTTATGTACAAAGCTTAGGAGACCTAAACAACGTTCCTTTGCTACCAAAAGGTTCACAGTACCTAAGAACCTAAGTCATTTCGATCAACAGTCTATCAAAGGCTATGCTACCGTCCTTCCAAATGATTTCACATATCTATAATATTAATCTCAACCTATTAATACCAGAATACCCACAACAACTTCCAACAACCAACACAACCAATATTAATATAGCACGGACTAAATTGACAACCCAAATCTGATACATGAGCATTTGAGAAGAAGTTGGTTGCCATACATATGAGAAGAAGGAGTGCCAGTGCTTGTGCAGTCCCTACAGTAGCTACTGAGTCGAAACTAGCCTTTTTTTGGGCTGAGTTTCTCTTTTCTTTTATACCAAAGGGTGATTTGAAGTAAACCTATGTTCAACCTGAAATATAAACCTACTTGCATAGCTTCCTCTCTTGCTTGGAGTTGGTATTATTGCTCCCTCCGATCAGGCTTCTAATGGATGACAATTTCTGTGTTTTCCTCTGGTTATCATATCCCTTCTTTCATCTTGGGATCATCTGTGTATTAGTTTCTAACGAGGGAGAGGCCCCATGAGTGATCATTTCAAACAGAATAAAGAAAACCAATAACCAAAACTCAATTTACCTACTTTCAGTGTTTGAGCATAGCTGCTCCATTACTTGGAAGATCACTTTAGAGTTGAGGCTCCCCACTTCCATGGCTCTGTCTTTGAAGGTTCTAAGGTTTCTCTTGAACCATAAGTTATAAACAACAATAGATATTAGGATAGAGAAGGTGTTTAGGTTTATGTTTCAGTGTCTTTGGTTTTGGTTGAACCAATGTTGGATGGATTGGAGATTTGGCAGATTTGGTATGTTCATTTGAAAGTGGTTAAGGCAGTGGTGCCAAACTGAATTCGAACACTGGATTCACAATTACTATTTTAAAATAAAAAGTATTTTGGTAATCTCAACAAGGGTAGCATATTCCATTGGTCCTTAATATTCCAACCTAAGAAACTAGGAAAACTAGCTATTACTCCTAAAAAGAAAATGAGTAAGGTACTACTAATAAAAAAGACTATGAAACAATGTATGGATAAAGAAAACAAGTAGGTGCAATGGATTCACAACTACTATTTAAAATAAAAGTGTTTTGGAAACCTCAATAAAGGTAGCATATTCCACGTTTTTCCAGCAAATTTTACACTTGAGAGACTCAATCCAGCCAACCATTCTACACCAAATTGGAAATAGCAAGTAAGTAAGACTATGGTGTGACAATTGGGATCCTATAGTTCAATGCCATAAAGCTAGAGAAGCTTGTAGTCTTAGACCATTTATTCCATACAATTCCAATTAAAACTCTAGTTCTAAGTAACACATGGTCTTGTCCTTATTCCTTATAAGGAAGTAACTCTATCTTTGTCAACTATCCTTCTTACCTCCCTAATCAATCAAAGGATAAAGTCATTTTTGGGCAAGCTAATAAGTGTAATGAATTATCCATTGCCTAATGTAAAACAATCTTTTTAGAGCTTGTTAATCCTTGTCCTTGATACAAGCTGATATAGGATTCACATATTGTTACCTCCACTCATTCATATTATGGCTAGCAGCTTGGGGGAAAGCTAAGAATAAAGGATAAACTGAAGTTCTGGTTAAATGATAATAGTTATGTATGTTTCAAAGGGGAGTAGAAAAATCTAAACCTTCTCTTCTTTGATTGTTTACTGGAAGTTCATCCTTATAATTTTTGATACAAACAGTTCAATTATTAAATAGATGAATATACCCAACTAGGTCACTGAACTTATGGTGAAACGCAAATGAGATTTTAAGCTCTTTAAGATGGATTTTGGCTTGAAAGTGCATTTCAATTGGAAACAAAGAAATTAAAAACTATTTTGTAGCAGTTATGGTAAAATTAACGAGATTACGTAAGAATTTTACTCAAGATTAAGGGCTATGAATTTTTTAACGAAATAGAACTAAACCTTTCCTTGTAGTAAAAACCTTGTTTAGCCTATTTTACTATTATTTCATGTTTTATAACACCATTGCACCATTAAAGAGCTAGCATCATTTGGTCATTTATATCCATCATTTAGTTTTAATACAACTCTTCTAAACTTCAAAACAAAAAAAGAGAATAGTAGGCCTGTTAATTGTGATTTCTTACATTAGAGACCACCTACAACTAATTCAAAATTAAATTATGGATGCATTCTTATGAATGGTGCCTCATATAGATGTTGGATAGCTTGTGTGATTCAAACATAATTTTGTATGATTTAAGCCTATAAAAGGGAAATTATGCATATATATAATGTTTGGTGAGTACTCTAGTTGGCCATAGCCTACAAAAATTGGATGTGTATCATTCTATTACTTGAGTAGTCGTAAATATGGCTATAATGGGTCGGGTATCATTCTATTTTATAAGAAAATTATTCATGCCTAGATATGAATAAGCATAAGGCTTATATGTTAGTTAACACTAAATTGTTGCATTTGGTTTATTTATTCTGAAACATTACATTTTCATAACTTGTTTCCTTAACTTGTACTCTAGATTTTTTAAAGTATAAGCACATTTATAGATTTTTACGACATATATAATAAAATGGGTTTAAATTTATATTTATGTTATTATATTTTTCCCAATTTTTACGTACTACCTACTTTTTTTTAAAGGAATTGGATTACATGATAGAAGCACAGGGACATAGGCATTTTTCAAGCATGGTTAGATATTACCATGTAGATTGATTTATTCCCTTTTATTTTTAAGATTATTAGATTGTAAGTCTTAGCCTTATGGTAAGGTATGAGAGGTTAAGCCTTATCATTAGGTGGCAGTCTATTAAGGCCTAATTCAGTTGGAATCATGTGGTATTAAAAGTCTTTATATAAGCTAAGTGAGGAAATTCTTAACAAAATACTAATAGTTATTGATCAAGTGAGGTCCTAACATGCAGTTTTGATGATAATAAACTATATTTCTATTAATCAAATTATTTTTGGTGATATAGGTAACTCAATTTTAATGAAATTAAGAAGTATATCAAGTTTAATGGAAGATAAAATAAGTAAAGGAGTCAATTAAATGAGAAAGCAATTAAAGAATGTACAAAATGAGCAAAGTGGAGCATACATTTAATTTAAGGGAGCTTTAAGGCAATTAAAGTCAGGTGGAATTATTATATTCTTTCTTTTAGCTTAGTCATTTCAACCTGTGACCTTCTAGCTTAGTTATAAATTTAGAGGGAGAGCCTTGGAGCAACTGATAAAAGTTGCCCCTTGGTGACTAGAAGGTAATAGGTTCAATTTATAGAAACAACATCTTTGTAAAAAATACAAGGAGAAGGTTGCGTACAACGATGACCTTCCCAGACCATCGCAAAGCGGGGAGCTTTGTGGACTAGATACGTTGACTATTATAATTAATTTGGTTTAATTTTTAAAAATACTATTAATAAATCAAAACATTTTATAGAACTTTTGAAATAGTTTTAGATAAAATTTTGTTAAAAAAAGAACATTTTGTTGTTTGAAAGAAATTTCTATGTTTTGGAAAACAATTTTTAGGAGGTTTGGTCAACCTATACTGAAGTTAAATATATCTATCTTAGGGTTTTGAAATCATTTTTTTTATTATATGGGCATATTGTTTGACTAATTTATCATATTGATTGAAAATGATTGTTGAAAGAAAGAATTTTTTTGGTATCATGTACAAACATTGGTTGATAGGTTTTTAACCAATGTCATTGTCATGACTAGTTTGATTCTCTAATAAGTATATTTGGTTATTTTAGTATAGATATACCACATATTAGTTATAAGAAGGATCGTTAGCATTAAAGAAGTCCTAGGAAGCTGTTCATAGAATTTCATCAAATTCATGTGGTGTGAGCATGATATGAGTCCTTAGCACATTGTATGATTATGATAGTAGGTATTTACTTGTATTTAAGTGATTGATATAATAATTATGAGAGAAATTGATTTTTTAGTTTTCCTTTTCGCCTTAGGAAAAGAAGATGTTGTATAGAGGGTTCCTTTTCACATATTGAGAGAAAACAAATAGTGGATTTTTAAAGTCGAACTTAGGGAGTAAAAAAATGCTAACAATTGTTTGATAAAACAATTAAAAGTTAGTGTTATCTGTTTCTATAAAACTGTGCAGATATGAAATGTTGACCGGGATATTAAATGTTGTCATTTTGCTTATATAACAAGATGATACAATTTCGTTATATAGTGAATCAAAACGAAGTCTTCAAATGATGTCATTTTATTTAATACCATTTAGGATTGACCTAGCTAGATCAACTTTATGTTTTTCAAGACTAAATAAGCTCTCGCTCAGTTTGTTAGCACTAGGGTCAATCAAGTCTGAGGTTGATTTAAATTTGAAAGATTTAGGCTAGGCTAAGGCCATATGTAGTCTAAACTTGTTCTGACCTATTTCCAAGTCTATAAAAAGTATCTAACACTATTTTTTGGGTAGGAAAAGGAACAAAGATGGATATTTCGATTATAGTGGAATAGTTATAAAAATATAATCAAGAAAAAAGTAGATTAAATAAGAATATAATAGTTCACCTCTATATTGGAATTGATTTATGAATAAGCTATTTATTCTTTGAATATTCATCGATATAATTAATTCCAATCTCTCCCTAAATATAGTTAAATAGATAAGATGAAACCTAATTTATCTTTTTCTACTAAATAAACCTTACTCAAAGCTAAATATTTAATTAAGTAGCCACTTAAAGTACCAGAAAGATCAATAAAGAAAATAATATAGACATAAGTGGTT
>JANIPM010000007.1:22735253-22749480 GCA_027478405.1 Erythroxylum cassinoides
TTTTAATTAAAATTATGATTATAATTAAATAAAATTATTAAAAGGTTTATTAATTATAATTTTAACTATAATTATGATTATAACTAAATTAAATTATTAAAAGGTTCAAACTATCTTATAAATAGATGTAAGCTTTCAAACTATCTTATAAATAGATATATGCTCCATAAATGTTAATACTTGTGGAACTTCTAATTTTTTATATGGATACAGGTAGAGATTAACCCCTTGTGTAATTATAATAATTCATAATAACCTAATTCAAATTTTAATTTAAGAAAAGAAAAATCAAACGTCATAACAAAGCACTCTTTTATATGTATGCTTTAATATGATTATGTCATATGAGTTAAAAGTGCTATTAGTTGAAAAGATCATTAAAAATGTATTTATTTTAATATTCACGTTAAGAGATTGCGTATGAATTTCCAACACAGCACTTGGTAGATTTATTTGGGCATAATTGTAACCAAACCCATTTATAAGCGCATTATTTGAGCCCTTTGTATCATCTTTCAAACTCTTTTTTTCTTAGTTATTCTCGAGGTGTCTTAGAAGAATTCCATTTATAGGAAGATACTTTTAAGTCATCCACACTCAGACTAATTCCTACTCGAGCCAGATAAGTTCCTTGTAGAAGATAAAACTCTGACTCCAAATTTTAAACAGTTGCATATATAAAGAGAGTTCAAACCTGCGACCTCACTTAAGCCAAAAATCCTTTTACCAACTCACCTAGATCTTCGGATTATCATATTTCAACTTTCTCGTCAAATATCAGATAACACCAATCACCGGCCAACCAACGGCATATCAAAGCCGGTTCTGCTGAGTGAGACGTTCTCTCATGCTCTTGCTAAATTAGGTCGATCACGATCACCAGCGCCTTACGATTTTAACAAGCACTTGACTAACTTCTTGAACTAAGGGATTATTTAGGCGATTAAAGCCGTCTCCAGATTGATCAATAAAATAAATAAAAAGCAAATCACTTTCCCATAAATGTCTGGCAACCACAATGTTCTTTAATTCAAATCCAATCAAATATTCAACATCAAGCCTAAGAACAATTGAACCGTATAAGTTAACAGAAATGCTCTACTAGTCAATGGTCGCTTATAATAAACAATATACTTCTAATTGGTGAATCAAGTAGCAGAAGATCCAATAAGGCAGGAAAGGTCAGACCACAAATGGCTGACGTTTCATGTTCACATCGTTCAGTACTGAAGCGTTAACAGCGTGGACTCTACGAACAGTAAAACTGCATAAAATGTGATAGGAAGTAGGAACTCTTTTCTATAAGGAAATGGAACTCGAACTGTTAGCTCGCTTGCAATCACATGTACATACACTTCTAGATTCCTTCACCACCCGCTGGGATCTCCTTATGTGAAGCTTGATATTCATCAATTTACCAGCCATCTGTTTGTTACAGAAGGAACAAAAACAAACAGATTCAAATTCGAATTTAGCACTAATGCAAAAGAACTTAAAAGTACATAAATGAAATAAAAGAGGAAAAATCAGTCAACCACAAGCTTTAATTTGGTGAGATGAAGATTGAGAATTGAGATAATAAAGATAAGAGCTTAAATTTAAACTATGTTAGGATTCCTTGTTAGATAGGAAGTAGTAATAAGTTAAATAAGTTATCCTAATTTACATATGTTATCCTAGTTGGTTAGGATTTACAAATTTTTTATTATAATAGGATTTAAATTTATTAAGAAGCCTTTCGTACTAGAATACGGGTTTTAAGAACTATACATATGTGCATTCAGCTCTACGTCAATAACAAATTAAAATTTTCAACTAGAAGGTGTGATGCTTCTTCTAAGAGTAATTCTTAGACCGTAGGAGTAATTCATAATTTCTTACCTTCCATTCTTTATGCTCACTACAAAATTTCAGTAACAAAAATCCTACCTTCTAGCATATTAAATCCTGAAATCCTAAGCCTAAATTTTCAGAAAAATTCTAACTATACAAAATCCAAATTTTCAGAGTTTCCAGCCGAAATCCAACCTTAAAACCTGATATTCCAGCAGCCTAATATCAATCATAATTCATAATTTTGTAATTTTTAGCTACTAGGTAAAAATTCTTCTATATGTCCTACATCAAACACCTAAAAGGAAATCCACCCTCAGTCAACACTTACTAAGTTTTATGTCCAAGTAGGAAGAGGCAAGTGGACTGATGCTGTCAGCCAACACACACTAGGAAATAGTATAAACAATTTACAAATTTTTGCTTTTGGGTACTAAAACGGATGGAAGAACAAGTATTCCTAATTTAAACAGTAAGATATGGTCCATTATCTGGAACTCATAGCAACATAATTGTCATATTATGGTCTAGGAGAAAAGAACAGACAAAAAGAAATATTGATGAAGTGCATTAGACTTGCTCGTTGCTAATACGAATGCACAAATGTCAACTAATGGACTATCTGGTAATAGTACCATGAGCTCCAACTGAATATATCTGAAATATCACATACAACACAAAGGCTGATTGATATTGGGGGTCCTCCTTATCACCATCCCCAAAGAAATGCTAAAGGAAACCGCAATCAAAGTACCATCATCAGCATACACTCAATAATACCATTTTGGATCATATGATTACAGAACCTCGTGGCAAAGGGGAACAAATTTAATTTAGAAAAGCAAGTGAACAAAACACTGTTTACCACAAAACCACTGGTGGAAGATTTGCAACCAAAGAAAACATTAGCTTCAGAATTTTCAACCGGGCAGAAAGAGGAACAGATTAGAGAATGGTGAGGAAAGAGAGAGCGCAGAGGTGGGCTTCCTTGAAATGATAGGAGCCAAAAAATGTATTCAACAACTAGGAAATTTATCGCACATTCAATAACATGATAAATGCATCGACTGGTTATAGCAACAGACATTATCTAAATAAGTTATGCAACATGCTTCGGTTTGAGCATATATACAATGCAAGCGTATACAGTAAGTATAGACAGGAGTAAAACTTTTGGGAAATGAACAAACCATTCTCCAGACCAAATCTTCTGGTCCCAAAGGCTGAGCTGGACTGGAATACAGAAAATGCCTTGTATACTGAAAGTGAAAAATAAGTTTAAAGAATCAGTTGTCTGACATAAATTAGAAATTCGGTGCAATAAAATAATACAAACAGGAAAGGTGACTCAATGACAGATTAAACAACACCAATCACCGTAAATACTAATGAACCATGGAAAAGAATCAGTATAAGAGGAACTCTTCAGTTTCATTTCTTAAAAACGGGGGTGTGTCTAAATATTGAACGGTCCATGGTCCAAAAGGCACATAATTACAAAAAGGAAATTCGTCAAATGAGAATAGAAATATGAGCAGGTATGAAAATTTCTCACGTTGATCAAAGTAGTTGTCTATTAGAACATTAAGAGATACATCTTAACCCTGAAGAATGATAGAAACAATTATGAGGCTGAAGAATTTTGTAAGCGCATTTTATTCATGGAATTGAAACTGCAATTCCAATTTCGAATCTAACTGAATTGTGATTTCAGTTCCAGGTATTGGAATTGTTATAAATTTATTGTAATTCAGTAAATATTTAGTTGATTGAAATTAGTTCAATTCCAACACAAAAGTTGGAATTCTATCAAAAGTTACTTGTCTAAATTACTTGAAATTAGGTGAGGAAATGGAATTCACAATTTTATATAACAAACAAACAAAAAAATATAATTGACAAACCTTTGCAAGGCTCTTCTGCATTTCCCTGATTTGAGAAGGGCTAATACTTTCTAAAAATTTCAATAGCCAACCTGGTTGAACAGCATCATTGGAAGAAACAAAAATAGCTATCTGCATTGAGAGGAAATGTAGGCCTCAGCAATTGATCAAGACAGACCTTTTAAGGTAAACCATGAACTATTAAATCCACCATATTAGAAATACAATTGCAACTTTCTTTCTAGGATAAATCAGCTCGGAGACCATATTAGCACTAAAGTTATTTAATTTCCTGCTCCAAAAGACAAAGTGTAGGGACATGATAGATGGTACTAACATCATGTGCTTAGGAAAATTCAACATAGGGCAAGTGCTGTCAGATATTCTTATCCATGTTTGGGAATGATTCAATATTCATATGATTATTATTATTATTCAAGATACCAAGTGTAGTGTCCACGTGATTGACTGAAAATCAACAGATAAGCAAAAAATATACACGAAGCCCTACCACATATCATCAATCTTTCTACCTGGCATGAGACGCAACTTAAGTTAGCCACAATCATATCAATGTAGTATCATTTCCCACAATGATTGCATGGCCTTCTTCAAGTTTCAAATGATATTTCAGATCAAAATGTTCTCTGTTTTCCTCCCAAAAATTGATGAGATTAAAATGATGAGAACTTGAGCAATTTAATCCTGGTTATTACCTAAAGCAACAAGATCTCAAGAGCTCCTAACTCACAGATCATAGTAGCATTTAAATATGCTTTCCATAATATAAGACCTCAATCCTAGAATATGATCTAATCAGTCATAAAGATTAATTTTATTGTAAAGCAGAAGCCAAAAAAATAAGATCCTACATTTCTGTAAAGTTGCATTTGTCAGATGAAACTTCAGTGTTGTCATGTTTTACAAAACACAGCTGAGTGCTTAAATTTCTCATTTCGATTAATTGCCAAAGATATGCCTTGTGTAACCAACATCTACATAACATATGAACAAGTTCAGATGTATTCTACAACAAAACTATTTAGATATGATACCTACATCTGTCCAATCACTTAAGAGTTACAAAAGATTCATAAGGCAAAAGAAGTTGTTTACTGCATGATCTTAAACTGTACAAATACCTTTTTATAATTGAGTATCCCTTCAAATGGAAGCTCCAACTCATCACTCACTATAACTGGAATGCACCCACTAACAATAGCATCAAATAATCTAGCAGATGATGGAGTGTCACCCGCGGGACTTAGGCAAAAGATGGACCTGATGACAAAGTAAGCAAATCCACTATTTAATTGAAAATGATAAGGAAATTGCATTAGGCAAAAGAGGAAAGATAGAAAATACTCACCTTCTCATGCCAATCTGAGCTGCCGCTTTCCCTCCCTCTCCAGCTGTTCCCTCTTCCATAACCACACCCTTGGCACCACTTAGCTCTGCCACAAGTCTAGAACGAATCTTCCCACCCTGTTAAATATTGTAATAGAACAGATTACAAAAGTATGTGCGTCAATGTATAATCCCATAAGTAGCAATTTACAAGCTAGCTGAATCAACATACAAAATAACCAAACTTCCAACATAGATAACCAATGACAAGTAATTCCCACTTTAGAAGAAATTACTCTTCTACCAATAAATGACGATTTTAAGAGTAGCTTAAAATGGGTCCTCTAGCTAAAAAAGAAAGCAAAATAAAAGAAACGAAAAGTAAATATGAGATTTCAATACATCCATGATCCTCAAAGGAAAAGGATAAACAACAACAATGACAATGCTCATTTGTATCAGTTAAGGGGTACAATGGTTGACAACAAATATAATGTTAATTCATAATCATTCATTGACGAATCTAAATATACCCTACGAGCGGCCTCATTTCACAACTATCACCATTTCTATAGTTTCTTTCAGTAAAAAATCTGCAAGTAAATTGATTTAACAACTACATACAAAACTCTCTTCCAATGATAATCATTTGGAAATCTTAAGCAAGCACAAGCCCCAAAGTTGACGGAAGAAAATTCTATGAAATCAAGACAATTGTAAATCTTATACTTGTTTAAAAACCTTACCTTGAGCTCAGGCTCCAATACACCAAGGCTGATCATATGCCTAGTATATGGCTCAATAAGGCTTGTTTTAAACTCATTCACTTAAATAATCAAATGAATTCGAGCTGTAATTTTATTTGTGTTTAAAAAATGAACCAAACTAAACATGGTAAGATTACGGATCATTTATGTTCATAAACATTCAGTTAATGGCTCAGTTATACTCTTGATAATGTTCGCTGGGATACTCGTATATCTTTATAGTACTAAATATTCAAGTTAATTTTATTTGTTGCTCGAGCTGAGCTCGAGCCCATGTTGAATCAAGTTTAAACATCCTTTACCTTCTAAACAAATCAGGTGTGAACATGTTGAAGAATGGTTTGACTCGACTTGTTTGTAGCGCTACCTTAAAGGGGAAAGTCAAGTAAACACTACAAAAGACGCAAACTAATAAGCAGCAAATAGATAATAGAAAACTAAAGGCAATTGACTACATGCAGTTGCGTTATGTTTTCATCCAGATTCCAACCTCATAAAAAATCCTCTGTAAATCTAAGAATTTTGGATAAATATTCAAACTAGAAACCAAAAACCTAAAAAGTAGACCAAAGAGCTTACAGCATTTCTTTTAAGTCTCCCGCGGAAGAAAAGAAGAATGTTTCTCTTTGATTTACTTTCCAACAAGCATTTGGCATCACATAAATCAACATTGGGAACATAAGGAAGAATGAGATCTTTCTCCAGAAAAACTTGTCCTGGCTTGTACCTGAAAAACAGTAGCGGTTAGGACCAACAGTGGACAATAAATTAAGAGACCTCCAAGAAACTCTCCATCTTAGTCAAGTATTCACCAATTCCCTGTGGAGTCCATATCAGGTAGCAACCAGATTGCATTTTTCATGAATCTACGAACAGATTTGAAAGACCAAGGATGATGAACAGGAAGTATATGATCTCTTCCTCCAGATCGTTTCCAAGCTGGCTGATCTGTCACCCAATTCAGGACTTCCTACAACCATTGGCAACGAAACATTAAATCTCGATATTGCAGCACAAAAATCAAATTTTCATTATAAGATAGAAATCTCTCAATTAAAGTCCTGGAAAGTTAAAAGAATAAGGAAGTGCACTCACACCCTATAAAGAGCCTTGCATTGCTGCTTCTCCAGCAAGAAAAAGCTGATAGTTGTGAAGAAAGGGATATAGAATAAATCGGCCAACTCCTGTCTGTCAACTCGCACTACACTTTTGATAAACCTTTCCGATTCTGGCGCTATCAAATCCGCCCAAAGCCAATAATCTATTGAATGCTGCAAGATATAACACATAAATAATTGATAACACACAAAATTAGAGAAGTAAGTAACCTTACCTGTTCGATCAAGCGATGCACAGGGCTTCCGTTGGAGGTGAGATTATCAGTATCTCTATAAGTATTCATAAACAACCATAGTAAATCATAAGTGAATTTCCTCGGCATCTCATACACATAAACCCGAATTGGCAACTCCAGAGGGTAGTACGGAGATCCCTGAACTCTCTCGCTCTCTCCAGCAAACATTTTATCATCCAATTTCCTGACATCCTCTTCGGTCACTTCAGCAGCACTCACAGTGCCGTCGGTAATCGGAGGTGATCTGTGAGCGAGGAAGCGCTCGAGAGAAGCAACGAAGGAAGTCTCAAGGCGGGGGGTGAGTCGGCCGGGGTTGTCGTAAGTGGAGGAAGAGGAGGAGGAGGAGGAGATTGAGGACAGGAGGAAGAGGAGGGAAAGAGTGAGAAGAAAGAGAATGAAGAGGAGAACTGGAGATCTGAATCTCGTGGAAGATGACAATAGCTTTGATTGTGGTTTGTTTGCCATATCTTCTTTTCTTTGGGGATTGTTAGCAATCGCCAAAGCAATCGCATCCAAAAGTAAGTGCAGATAAGTGAAGTGCGGAAGTATCCATTTATACGGGAGTAAGTAGTATTATACCATACGTCTTAGCTACTAATGCGGAGTTTTATAATCTCCTCATTCGAAATGTCTTTCGAAGATACGTGTGAGGTTTTACTGTTTAGGCCTTATTTTTTCATTAATATATAAAAAAAAGGTAAATTTAACCTTAATATTTTTTTGGAAAATCAAAAAATTAGTTTCATTAATATATTAAGAATAGGAACAATATTGGATTATATGAGACCTTTCTTTTTGGTGTTTTACAAACACCAACATTACACAACTTGCAATACGACGCTTACATGTTTTTGGCAAAAAATTGATGCAACAAAATTGTCCAAAAAATATTAAACTTTCTTTTGTCAATTAATCTACAAATGTCTTATTACAAAATGAACGCACCTTCGGTTGCTCTTTTGCATTTGGAGGAAGACTGTGAGAAGGGAGATGGCAAAGAGGTTTTAATATAGTTGGGATAATTTTACAGTTCGTAGAATTGGAAATTTTGATTTATTAGATTATGGTTAATTAAATTAAGATAGCTTAATTAATTTTATTTGAGATTAAACAAAATAAATTATATATATTAACATAAATTATATTTAATAGATTTATTTGGACAAATCACTTAAGCATTATAATCTATAGATTAGATTGAGTTTAATATTTTTTAAATCAAGTCAATTTGACTAAAAGTCAATGAATAACAATATATTTGATCAAATTGAATTTGAATATTCTAACTTAATCAAGTTGGAACTCAAGCTTAAATTTTAATTTTTTCAGCTTAAATTTAAAAACTTTTCCATTCTAATTCTTTAAAAATATTAAATTAGAAATTGTATGACAATATTATCCTTACAAATTTTTTGGGTACATTTTAGATTCTTTGAATATATTACATTTTAGTTTTGTTAAAATAAAATTTAAACTTTTTGCCAGCTAATGGGAATCTAGCATTGACCCAAGTTACTTAGATTTCTATACAGAAAAGGGCATGAAGAGGGGTTTGAAAAGCTTGTAAAAGGTCCAAATCAAGCATAAAAAGAAGTTGGAGATTGCAGTCGTCAAACATATTCAACGCCGGACTTAAAAGTAAGCTAACACTCATATTTTTATAGTCTTCTATAGATTGCAATTCCAAAAGCAAACCAGCTCTAGACTTATGTTTGGTACATGCACTAATAGCTCCAAAACAAAATCAATGCAAGTGTTCTTCAAGACAAATTCCAAAATTATCTTTTAATTAGTTAGGATTTGTTATTTCAAGTTACTTTATTTTAGGACTCTATAATTAAGCTTTTAGTATTTATGTTTGGATATGGATAAATTATCTTTTAAAGTTATTTTTTCTAATTAGATGGCATCTGGGTTGTTATTTCCTTTTAAGAAGTTACATGGTTTAAACCTATAAAAGCTTATTGTTGTAATGGAGGCATGTCATTATTATTGTTGAATGAAAGAACATTTAAAGAATTTTCTTCATCTTTGTTCTTAGAGAAACCTATTGAGCAAGTTTGATATCTAATAATAAAACTCTTAATACCCGCAACTATATAGATAGTATGTTGTAGTATAAAAGGCTGTAGCTCCTATGAGGATTATGCAATAACTAACAATTTGAACCTAAGTTTGTCTAAGGTAATATAAAATTGATTTGAATAAAATTAAATAAAAACTTTTAAAACAAATAAATAAAATGAAACAATCAAACATTTAACAAGTGAGCTACCAATAAAAATTGAGATTGATCAAGATTGAATGCTTAGGACCTATTCTTTCCTTATTTTGTTTCCTTAATTATTGTTTAATCAATTATATGTTAGATCTCAGATTTCCTAAGGCTATGTTTGGATGGGGGTTTATTAATGGAATGGAATATTATTCTATCACTTAGAAGGAGGGTTTATAATGGAATGGAATGGGATGAGATAGAAGAGGAGGGTTTCATATTAGATCTCATTCTATCCTAAACAGTAAAAATGAAAAACCCCCGATTTGGTAGATTTAGGATGAAATGTAAAATGATAAACAAATTTACACTATATTATATTATAAACACTTCATCCAAACAACATTTCACTATATTACATTATGAACCCTTTTATCCCTCCCAAACAATAATTTTCTAATACTATATCCATTTACATTCCATTCCATTATAAACTATTCCATTCCATTAAAAGCTTTACGTCTAACTAAACATGCCCTAAGGTATTCATTACTCTCTGTTAAGACCTAATCAATTAACCCTAATTAAATTAGAAAATTCTAGATTTGCAACCTATTCGCAAAACTTTCCTTAACTTATTCAATTAAATTTGAACCTATCTATTGGATAATTAATTTCTCAAAGAAAATCTCTCCTTGAATGATTATTAATTTGATAATTGCAAGACTATTAGGCAGCTAAATTTTGTGCATAATCTAATCTGATTACTTTTGACTCAATCTCTCAATTCGTTGTCAAGTATAAGCCTGCACATTTCTCACAACACAAAAGATGTATTGAAATCAACAAGAAATAAATTCACAAAATAAATACAGAATAATTTCTAATGAGGATCTAGAAAGCCATAAATATGATAAACATAAATAAAACCGTATTACATATCAAAGATAATGAAAGAAACCAAAATCAAAGGAGAAAACATTATTTAACAACCTGATCTGGAATGCTCGAATTTTTTGAATTTTCTTCTTGATCTCTCCATTTTGATTCAATTAGTGTGCTTATTGCTACATTTTTTGGTGTGTTTCACGTCCTTAACTAGTTTTTGAGGCTTCTAAGGTTCTTTCTAGGATTTCTCTACTTAATTTTTTAAAAAAATAACCCCAAAAATTCAAAAACCAAAATAACTTGCAATTGAAAAAGTTGAAATTTGCTCGAATTGCTATCTAGGAGATACACAATCTTGTATTAGACTATACATAACTCAAAATCTCCATAATTCTCAATTCAACACGAGCTAAGAGACTTACACGGCCATAGACGCAACTGTGTTCCCTTATTTGCTTCAAATCTTCCTATTCTTCAATTATTTGATTTCCAACACTCACAAACAAATCAAACACCTAATGAGCATATGAAATTAAGATCCAATTCTTGCTTTAAACCACACAAACACTTAGAATACATAAAAACATTAATAATAACATAATTCTAAGCCTATACACATGATAATCATCTAATAAACAGTTGAAAACTCACTAAAACACCTATAAAAACATAGTATAATTTACACCTATCAAAACCCTTGTGTTAACTTCTCAGTTATAATGATCTTATCTAGCTAGCTAGTAGACAACAATACTAAAATCTTATGATTCCTAATCCATTCTTTTATAGAGTGTAGCGATCATATCCTTCTTTTGTGTATTTTTGAGCTAGATTTTGTGGATTAACCTTTTTAAAGTTAAAAAAATATTAATTTAAGAAATAAGAGTTAATTATAAAGGGAAAAAATAAGGAATTAGCCAAACTAGGCAAAAGGAGCCAATCCCATATATAAGGAGAAAACTATTGTTACTTTACAAAAAAAAGTAAACTAACTTATAGAAGGAAAAAAAATATGAATCTTAGCATATAGTGAAATAAAAGTTAACTTGCTTTTGATGAAACAATCCTAGGTTTTTTTTTGTTGATAGAAAATATCATCAAATCTTAATAGTAAGGGTTATACCACCAACTCTATCTTTTTTTGCCATATTTTTTTCTTTCTTGATTCACTTAATTTTTTTTACAAAAGTAGAATGAATTGATTAATTAAGAAGATGTTCAAACAACTTCATCTGTGAAGGATGCATATAATTTGACCTACTAGGTACCTAAGTTTAAAGGGAAATATTACCTAGCTTGGAAACACTTATTTATAAGAGACAAAAACAACAATGATATTTCAATTTTATTCATATTTATCAATGTTAGATCTGTAACTATAGCTTAAGTTCTGAGTTTAGGTTATGCCCCTATATGCTTGAAAAAGCAATTCTCTAATTGCTAGTCATATTGTCACTACATATGAGGTTAATCTTTTAAGCTACTAATTTATAGTATACTTGTCTTTATCAACTCCTTCAAGAAGTAATGCATTTAGAACTGGAAAAGTTGACATTTATCTAGAAAAAAACCACGAAGAGTTGAGTCCCATTTAGAGGCTACTTATTTTAGTAGTTCAATTAGAGAGGTTATGGTGGAGCTCCTATCAATAAGCTTAGGAGAACAACATTAAGGAACTAAGCAAGGATCAACCTCTAAGACTTGATGCAAAGTTCTTCTGCTAGCTTCGAGTTGGGGAGATGTTGTTGCTAAAGGTTTAGCTTGCAAAGGGTTTATAGTCAAAGGAGGAGTAATTCAATAAGTGTAAAGGTGGAGGAGGTAGCTTGTAAAAGTGGTGGAAAAGTTTTAGTGGTTAGGGCCACAAAGCTCATTAGATAGAAGAGGTAAAAAAAGAAAGATAATTGAAAATACTTTAAAATATTTTTTAGAAAAGGAAAGTGATAGATGGGAAGAGGAAGGTAAAACTAAGAGGGAATATAAGAAGGAAGGGGAGAATTAAGAGATGATGAGAATCCAAAGGGCGTTAAAAGTATAACACCCACTGGGCATTAATAGAAGTCAAATGATAAGAGAAATAGCTAAGAAGATTAAAGAAGCTCTAAACGGGATAATTGAAGGTATGTGGGCTAAAATTGCAAGTTTATATGAAGAATTAAGTCAATCCTCAAATTGAATACTAGTTAACTTAATTAATCGAATAGAGTAGTTAAATTTTTTGCTTCAAAAATGCAAGAAGATGGTAGAATTTTAAGTTGACTAAACCTATGAAGTTGTATAGGACACTTTAATTTTCACAAAAAAAAACAAGAATAAGGTAATTTAGACTTCTTTAGATCAATTTATGGCTCTCAAAATTTGATTGTTTGACAAAGGCGTGAGAATGGTAAGACAACTTTAACTATTTGTCTTACTTTTCCTATTTTGGAAGGATTTCTTGCCAATTCTGAGTTGTATTTTTCTTTTCATATTCTATAGTATATCTTTTGTACTTATTTCCCCATTTGATAGCTACAAATTAGGGAATTAAATTTATTTTATAATTTCTTTTATTTAGGCATGCTTAACATTTTTAAATCCAAATTATAATTATAATTGGATTTAAGTTTGCTTTTAAGGTTTTATTCCTTCCTTTATATAATGGCACATGTTATGATTGTTGGGGACATAATTATCATTAATATTATTTTAGGAGACATACCATTCTCTTTTTTTTATTCTTTATTGAACTCTTTGAAGTTATCGAGTTTTTAACTGTGGCATTCATAATTCAGACTTATCACTCAACTTCTCTTCTTTATCCTTAAGTGTAGATGTACAACCTTTTTTATCACTTAGGTTCTTGCTTGATCATACAAGCAATAGGTCAATGTTGTTTCCATAAATATAGTTTCTTAGATAATCTTAGGGCAAAGTTATTAATTTCAATTATTGGGTCTTACTGCTCTTTGTATGGTCCAAATTACTTGGTATTGAAGCTTTGTCCCTAAAATTAGGTTTGTGTACTTGTTCTTTAATTGATCTTTACATATTATGTTGTTTTATCTATTTCATTTTTTTCTTTTCCGTTCTTTTCATCTTATAAAAATAATATATTCCTTTTATTGCTATATAAATTTAATTCATGTTTATTATTTTAATTGCATCTAATTCGAATTAGTTTCCAAAAAAGAGAAAAAAAAGAAGAAAAAAGAATTCAAATTGGTGCTTAGTGTTAAAAGCAAATACAAAAATTGTTGCTTGTCTCTCATTCCATTGTCTAAGTACAATGTTATATAGTTTAAAAGACCTTTATTTACTAATGCAAAAGAACTTGAAGTATATAGAAGAAATAAAGGAGAAAAAATTAGTCAACCACAACCTTTAATTTGGTGGGATGAAAATTTGGAATTGAGTTGAAAACAAAAATAAAAGCTTAAATTTAGATCATGTTAGGATTTGTTATTAGATGGGAGGTAGTAAGTTAAATATGTTATTATATTTTACATATGTTATCCTAGTTGTTTAGGACTTAAAGAATTTTTATTAGAATAGAATTTAAATTTGTTAGGACCTACTAGAATAAAGGTTCTAAAAACTTTATAAATATGTGTGTATTCAACTCTTCATAAATAAAAAGCAATATGGAATTTTTCTATAAACTTGGATTTTCAACTAGAAGATGCGATGCTTTCTTCTAAGAGTGATTATTAGACTCTAAGAGTGATTCCTAGTTTCTTATCTTCCATTCTTTGTGTCACCATAAAATTCCAACAACCAAAATCCTAACTTCTAGAATATTAAACCCTGAAATCCTAAGCCTAAATTTCCATCAATCAAATCTCAAAATTCCTACAATACAAAATCTGAAATTTTAGCATTCCTAGCCAAAATCCAACCTTGAAACATGATATTCCAACAACCTAGTATCAACCATATTTCTAGTGGTTGTTAAATTTAAGAA
>JANIPM010000007.1:22875538-22890789 GCA_027478405.1 Erythroxylum cassinoides
GCTGCAATCCTTGGTATAAATTATTTTTGACCGGTTTCCAAGGATCGATCTTAGGATCGAACGATGAGCCGCGATCAAGGGTCTAGATGTGATACTATGAATGGATGCCATGAAGAAATATTGTATAAAGTTAGATTGTGGCCTTAAAGAGATAGAGTTTGACCTTGGTAATGGTGAGAAGGTAACTTTTAAAGGAGATAAAAGGACACCATCACCCAAGATGGTTTCGGCTTTGCTCGCCGACTGGATGATGAGAAAAGGATGTAAAGCCTTCTTAGCATATATTGTAGACACTGATGTAAATGAAGGGAAGTTAAAAGATTTTCTGATTGTGAGGGAGTTTCTAGACGTGTTTCTAGAGGACTTACTTAGTTTGCCACCAGTAAAATAAATTGAGTTTGCCATTGACTTCATTTCCAGAATCGCACCCATTTTCATACCACCGTATAGAATGGCTCCAGCTGAGCTGAAAGAGCTTAAGAAACAATTGGAGGAACTGTTAGAGAAGGGGTATATACAGCCGAGTTCGTCACCATAGGGAGTGTCGGTTCTATTTGTTAAGAAGAAGGATGGGACATGGCGCATGTGTATTGATTACTGGAGACTCAACAAGATGACTTTTAAAAACAAGTATCCTCTGCCTCGGATTGATGATCTATTTGACCAGTTGCAAGGAGCAAAGGTCTTTTCCAAGATTGACCTCAGGTCGAGCTACCATCAGCTCAGAATCAAGGAGTCTAATGTAAACAAGACAACCTTTAGGACATGGTATGGACATTATGAGTTTTTAGTCATGCCTTTTGGAATGACCAATGCTCTAGCTACTTTTATGGATCTTATGAATAGGGTCTTCAGGGAGTATCTGGATCAGATTTTCATAATGTTTATCGATAACATTCTAGTTTATTCCAAGAGTGCAAAGGAACACGAGGAGCACCTCAGAATAGTATTCCAAACACTGAGGGGGAAGGAACTTTATGCCAAATTTAGCAAATGTGAATTCTAGCTTCATGAAGTAATTTTCCTTGAACATGTGATATCGAAAGATAGGGTGCATGTTGATCCAAAGAAAATTGAAGTAGTAGTGAATTGACAGTCATCGAAGACAGTGGCAGAAGTGAGAAATTTTCCGAGTCTGGCAGGGTATTATAGGAGATTTGTGGAAGGATTTCTATGATAGCTGCTCGGATTACCAAGTTGTTGAGGAAGAATCAGAAGTTTATCTAGAGTGATGAATGTTAAAAGAGCTTTGAGGAGCTTAAGCACATATTAACTAGTGCACCAATCTTGACCCTGCCCGTGGGAGATAAAGGTTATACTATATACAATGATGTTTCGAGAAAGGGTTTAGGTTGTGTGTTGATGCAAGAAGACAAGGTAATAGCTTATTCCTCGCGATAGCTAAAACCTTATAAACTGAAAAACCTGAACTATGATCTGGAATTGGCAGTAGTAACTTTTTCTCTAAAGATTTGAAGACATTATTTGTACGGGGTTCAAACGAAGATTTTTACAGATTATAAAAGTCTCAAGTATATGTTGAGCCAAAAGAAACTGAATTTGAGATAGAGAAGATGGTTAGAGCTAATTAGGGATTATGATTTGTTGATTAAGTATCATCCAGGAAAGGTAAATGTAGTGGCGGATGCTTTGAGTAGGAAATCATCAATAGCCCATGTTCAGACAATTTATCTGCCATTATTGGAAGAGATGGCTAAGTTTAGGATAAGCTTGAAACAGAGGGAGCTAGATTGTATTATTGCAAATTTCAGAGTGAAACAGATACTCTGGGAGAAAATTAAAGAGTTACAACCACAGGATGTAGAATTGAGTAAGCTCCAAGAAGAAATCCAAAATGGCAAGAAATCTGAAATGGTAGTGAGGGATGATGGACTTATGGTTGTAGGAAATAGACTTTGTATCCCGAATGTCAAGCAAGTAAAGGATGAGATACTTGATGAGACACATAATTCACCTTATGCCATACACCCAGGTAGCACCAGGATGTACAGAGTTCTGAAAGAACATTTCTGGTGAGAAGGCATGAAGAGAGATGTAGTAGAATATGCGAGCAAGTGTCTAGTGTGTCAACAACTCAAAGCTGAACACCAAGCACCTTCTGGCAAGTTAAGGCCATTGTCTATTCCTGAGTGGAAGTGACCAAGGGTAACTATGGATTTTCTGATAGGTTTGCCCAAGACCAGTAGGAAGCATGATGCTAATGGGTCATTATTGATAGGTTGACGAAGTCAGTCGATTTCCTGGCAATTAAACAGACTGATTCTGTGTATGTACTAGCAAAGAATTATATTGATGAGATAGTGAGACTACATGGGATTTCAGATTCTATAGTTTCTGACAGGGATGCTCGATTCACTTCGAGATTATAGGGAAGCCTACAAGAGGTTCTGGGAACCAAGTTAAATTTTAGCACTACTTTTTATCCTCAAACAAATGGACAATTTGAGAGAACCATTAGGACCCCTAAAGGAATGCTTAGGGCATGTGTGATAAATTTCAGGGGTGCTTAGCGTGAACACTTGCCATTGATCGAATTTGCTTACAATTATTCGTATCATTCGAGCATTCAGATGGCTCCTTATAAAGCACTGTATGGAAGGAGATGTAGAACTCCGATATGTTGGAATGTAGAAGAAGAGAGAAAACTAATAGGGATAGAGCTGCCTCAGATGACAGTCGACAAAGTTAACTTTTGTAAGCAATGGCTTAAGGCAGCATAGGATGGAATGAAAAGTTATACTGATGCACACTAGAAGGAAATGGAGTATGAAGTCGGTAAGAAAGTCTTTCTTAAGACATCTCCTTGGAAAGGAGTCTTGAGGTTTGGCAAGGGAAAATTGAGTCCGAGATATGTGGGTCCTTATGAGATTGTAGAGAGGATCGTGCTGCTAGCCTATATGTTGGCGTTGCCACCAGAATTGACACAGATACATGATGTCTTTCATGTGTCCAAGATGAGAAGGTATAGATCAGATCCCTCACTGAGGTTTAGTTGAGAGATGATCTGAGTTATGAGGAGATTCTAGTAGAGATCTTGGACACCAAGGAAAAGATCCTCATGAAAAAGACAGTTAAACTGGTCAAAGTCTTGTGGAGAAATCATTTCATGGAAGAGGCCACAAGGGAGCCCTTGGAGGCCATGAGGGAAAAGTATCCACACCTCTTTAATGATTCAGGTAAGAATTTCGAGGACGAAATTATTTTAAAAGGTAGAGAAATGTTGGCTCTTGAAAAAATTTTCATGATAAATAAGCATGATTTGATTAATTTTGGAGTCTTTCTAGATTGATGTATGTTGGAATTAATTAGCATGCTAAGGTGAGTAAGATAATATGATATAGGTTAAGAGAATTAAATTGTTAAGGTGGTAAGTTTGCATAAGGGGTACTTTGGGAAGATCAATTAAGCTTAAAAACCATAAAGCATTAAAAGAGGGGCAAAATGGACATTGTGCAATCATTAAAGGTATAAAAGGGGAGAAGAATTGTTGTCTTACATTTGGAAGAAGCCAAAAACGTGGATGAGAAAATAGAGAAGAAAGAAGCACGAAAAAGAGAGAAAGAAGAGAAAAGAAGGGAGGTCAACTAGGTTTCAATTTTTCTTAGTTCTAAAGAGTGATTTTGAAGATGTTCAAGTAGGGAAAAAGAAAGAGGAAGATTAGAGCTTCCATTAGAGCCAAAAAATTCATTGTTTGGTGAAGATTCAAGGCAAGCTTATGTTAAATCTTTTGAATTTTTGGAAGGGTGTTGGTTCAAAGAGCTTAGGAAATGCATGGGTTTAAGTATTCTAAGGTCAATTTCATGCATAGGTTTCTTTGGGTTTTCCAATTGGAGTCCTTTTTAAATGGGGATTTTTGCTAATGTTTGAAGAGAGGCAAAAGGAGCAAGAGGAGAGACATCCTTGAGCAAGTTTTCAAGCAAGGAGAATAAGGTGGGTTACATTTTTATAATTGAATAATAAGCCATCAATGTTTCTTTCAAGAAAAGGAAATAAATGTTTTTAACTACTTTTAAAATGTGCATTTATTGTTCTTTAAGTGCTTTGAGAAAGTGTTACTTGTGTGTGTGTATGAATTTTGTGGATGAACTATGAAACAAAAATGGAAATGATTTTGAAAGGATACCAAGTTTATGAAATCATGTTTCGAAAATGTGCCATTTTAGGCAATAAGTTTTCAAATGTGAAATGCATGATTATGTGGGTTTGTGGTGGTCCCCTAACTATATCAAGTACACTTTGACCAAAGGCTTTTTCCGCCTGCCCGCTAGTGACATGGAGCTCCGTAATGGACTTCCCTAAGTTCACGGCTACACAAGGTCCTTATGAGAATTGTGTAGTACGTTCTGTTTTGGATCCACTCAAACCATTCTGATGTGTTTATGTGTTCCAATGTATTGGTAGGTTTGATGATGCATGAATTAAGTTGCTCACGAATTGTTGATAAATTGAGATTTGGAAAAATATATGTATCTTGATTTAATGTGAGTTTTAAAATGAATTTTGCTTTTACCGATTATAAAATTGTTACTCATGAGCTTTAAGCTCACCCCCTCCTTTTCTACCTCATCTTTAGGTGAAGAGCATGAGAACGAGTAACTAAGGGTCAAGACATCACTCCGACTTTGCATACTTTTGTATGAGTTTTGTAATCCAAGGCTTTAGTTGAATTTTGAGCAAATTATTGCTCAAGTATTCTTCCGTATTTTGGGATTTTGAAATATTGTTATATTGTGACTTGAAATGCCCATTAAATCCTTTTAAAACCCTTATCTTTTGATGAAAATGATGTATGATGGTGTTTTACAGTTGATATTTCCAAATTGTTGAGTTTCATTTTCAAGTCTTCCATAGGGGTAAAATTTGTGCTTTGATTTTGGGAGAAAAACTAGATTAATCTAGATTGAATTAGGTAAATTTGTCTTCTAGAAAGTTGTAGATTATCTTTCTATCTTTCCAACAGTATATAGTATAAAATTTTTGGACATCAGAGTCGAAAGTTATGATCCTTATAAGTGGAGATGCTCAGGAGTGTATTATGCTTCATTGTAAGTTGACTCTTATTCATCTTAGGTTGACTCTCTGATTCGTCTTAAGTTGACTCTGATTCATCTTAAGTTGACTCTGATTCGTCTTAGGTTGACTTTCTGATTTGTCTTAAGTTGACTCTCTTATTCGTCTTAAGTTGACTCTGATTCGTCTTAGGTTGACTCTGATTCATCTTAGGTTGACTTTCTGATTCATCTTAAGTTGACTTTCTGATTCGTCTTAAGTTGACTCTACTTCGTCCTAGGTTGACTTTCTACTTCTTCTTAAGTTAACCATCTGCTTCTTCTTAGGTTGGCCTTTTGCTTCATCTAATGTTAACTATAATATCTTCTAGTCCAAATTTGACCATCTAAAAGATAGAATCTGTCTTTAAGATCTTCATAAAAGTTGTAGATCTTGAAGTCCTCTTTCAAATCATCTAAAGAATACCTCAATCTGAGTTTTCTAGGGAAAGTTATGACAATTTTCCCAATTCATCTTACCCTTAGTTCATGTTCATCTGATCCTATTGTCTTATCCTACTTTTGACCCTGTAGATTATGGAAATTGGTCCTTAAGGTCTTCATAAAAGTTTTTTATCTTGAAATTATATTTTGAACCAACTAAAGAACACCTCAATCTGATTTCTCTAGGGAAAGTTATGACAATTTTCCCAATTTATGTTACCCTTGGTCCGGGTTCATCTAATCCTATCGTATTATCCCACTTTTTACCATGTAGATGACCTAATTGGTCCTCAATTCTTCATAAAGTTTTTATATCTTGAAATTATCTTTCTAGCCAACTAAAGAACACCTCAATCTGAGTTCTAAAGGAAAAGTTATGACCATTTTTCCAATTCGTCTTACCCTTGTTATAGGTTCATCTGATCCTAGCTTCTTATCCCACTTTGGTCCCTGTATATGACCTAATTGGTCCTCACAGTCTTCATAAAAGTTGTAGATATTGACATTATCTTTCTAACCATCTAAATAAAACCTAAATCTGAGTTTTGTAGGGAAAGTTATGACAATTTTCCCAATTCATCTTACCCTTCATCCAGGTTCATCTGATCCTATCGTCTTATCCCACATTTGACCCTGTAGATGACCGAATTGGTCCTAAAGGTCTTCATACAAATTGTATATATTGAAATTATCTTTCGAACCATCCAAATAATACCTCAATATGAGTTCTTTAGGGAAAGTAATGACAATTTTCCCAAGTCATCTTACCCTTCATCTAGGTTCATCTAATCCTATCATTGTATCCCACTTTGGACCCTGTAAATGACCGAATTAGTCTTCAAGGTCTTCATAAAAGTTGTATATCTCGAAATTCTCTTTCTAACCATCTAAATAACACTAAAATAAGATTTCTATTAAGAAAGTTATGCCATTTTCCTTGAAACATGTTTAGTGTGATTAAGGACAAAACCTTGTTTGATTTCCTTTTTCCATAATTGCATCATCCAACCTCTAAATGATATGATTCTTGTTTCTAAATAAACTAGAGACATAGAGCTTCAAATGATATGAAGGAAAATACTTTTAACTAAGTCTTTAAGACTTACAGTTTTCTGGGTGGAAGTTAGGTATAGTGTACTGTCCTAGTTGATAGCAGTCTGAAAAGGTTTGGGGCCTAATTCTTAGAGTTATAAGCCAAATTGAATGAATTTGGTGTCATTAGAAACTTAAAGTGTATTTCTAGTTTGAGTTTTTCCAAAATCTGTTTTGAAATAGGAGAAATGAGTTAGTTTGGATGTTTGACCAGTGTGGGCGTCACTCATGTGGGATGGTGACTAATGAGGGTTCTTTGAAATAACCTTATAAGATAATATGCTCAAGCTATATGACTCTGAATGTTGGGCTCTGAAATTAGGTTCCAACAGCTTATCCGAAGGGCATGCTAGAGGATATCTTATTTCAAGTGGGTGAAATGCTTTTTCTAGCTGATTTTTATATTTTACAGATGGGGAGTGATTGGAAGATCGCTCTTGAAAATCACTAAAACAAAAATTGATGTTCATGATGGATTATTGACTATGGAATTTAATGGTGAATTAATTAAATTCAATATATACAATGCCACGAAATTTTCAGATGATGAACAACCTATTGTTTATGTGGATTTTATTGACACTTAGGTGCAGGAAGATTCATCACTAAATGGAAGAGATGAACTTGAGACAATTTTGGAGATGGGAGATGCGTTACATTGGCAAGCAATTATAGAGGCATTATTGCCCAACCATGAACTTGAAGTGATGTTTTGTCATTTGGAGAAAACTAAGCAATTGGTGAAGCAATTGCCATTTATGGAGCTATCCCAAAACAACTCCAAGCTTCGGCCTTCGTTGATTAAGCCACCTACGTTAGAGTTGAAGAGTTTGCCTAGCCATTTAAAATACATATTTTTGGGTGAGCAAGATATGTTACCTATTATAATCTCAAATAAACTCACTCTTTTACAGGAAAGCCAAGGAGGTAAGTCAACCCCAACATCATTTGAACCCACCCATAATGGAAGTGGTGAACAAGGAAATCTCGAAGCTTCTTGATGTTGGAATTATTTATCCCATTTTAGATAGCAATTGGGTAAGTCCAATCCAGGTAATTCCAAAGAAAACTAGGGTAACTATAATAGATAATAGTAATGGTGAGTTGATACCCACTCATATTCAAAATGGGTGGAGAGTTTACATAGATTATAGGAAGCTAAATTTGGTTACTAGAAAATATCATTTTTTCCTTCCGTTTATTGATCAAATGCTTGAAAGACTTATAGGTAAATCTCACTATTGGTGTTTAGATAGTTATTTAAGATATTACTAGAATTTGATTGCACCAACGGACTAAGAGAAAATAACTTTTTAAAT
Organism: Erythroxylum cassinoides; assembly: GCA_027478405.1. Classification (NCBI taxonomy): domain Eukaryota; kingdom Viridiplantae; phylum Streptophyta; class Magnoliopsida; order Malpighiales; family Erythroxylaceae; genus Erythroxylum; species Erythroxylum cassinoides. The sequence goes on from JANIPM010000007.1 coordinate 22,883,463, forward strand.
TATAAAAGTGTCATTTTATGATTGATCAAGGCATAATTTTGGGTCATACACTCTTATCTAAGAAATTAAGGTCGATAAGGCTGAGATAGATGTTATCAGATCATTATCTTACCTTATGACTGTGCTAGAAGTTCGCTCTTTTCTTAGTCATCCAGGATTCTATAGGCGATTTATCAAAGATTGTTCGAAGATTGCGCAACCCATGTGTAGACTAACCCAAAAAGATGTGAAATTTGATTTTAACAAGCCAAGTAAGATTGCATTTGATGAAATAAAGGAGCAACTCACTACAAATTCAATTATCTAGCCACCAAAATGGGACATTCCCTTTGAACTAATGTGCGATGCCTTAGATTATGTAGTTGGAATAGTTTTGGGCTATGACACTTAAGGATGACATATATGGAGTAGTTTTCGTATTTTCTAGAAAAGTGCATATATGGAGACTATGTGTTCTGCTATTTGATTTTACCTCTATTATGAGTAGATAAGTCCTTCTACATGGTTGAAGCGAACTATATTATCATCTAATATGTGTGAGATTTTATGAATAAAGTTTATTTCATTGATGAATATTAATTGTTTTTCATATTACTTTTTATGATTGAATTGTTTGATCTCTAGGGTGCGCAACTAGGAATTGATTGATTTAATTTATAGTCAGATTAGTAGGATTTGATGTTCAATTTTACGAATCTAAAGTGGAAATTAGGATTACTATCTTTATGTTAGGGATTGGAAATTCTAAGAAAGATACTTATATAGATTAAATAAATATCGTATGTGTTGTCTTGCTCACTGTTCTTAAAGCTATTAATCAATCGAACCTAAGATTGTATCTATATTGTTGACTAATAAGTGTGTTTAGAATACATGTTTCTATTTGTTTAATCTTAAGAGAGAACATCACTCACTGAGTATTTATTAATGGACTTAATTTTATATTTATGATCCATATTAGTTTGATAATATAGGTGACTCGAAACCAAGGTTCATTTATTAAAATTTCAAATCTGATTGTTTTCGTCCTTTCCAATTTTTGTCATTTTCTTTAATTTTTTTAAATCAAGTTAATGGAAATTCTAAGAAAGATACTTATCTAGATTAAATACATATCGTAGGTGTATTGCTTGCTCACTAGTGCTATTAATCAATCAAACTTAAGATCATTTCTAAGTTGTTGACTAATAAGTGTGTTTAGAATACATGTTTCTATTTGTTTAAACTTAAGAGAGAACATCACTCATTGAGTATTTGTTAATGGACTTGATTTTATATTGATGATCCATATTAGTTTGATAACATAGGTGACCCAAAATCAAGGTTCATTTATTAAATTTTCTTCCACTACTACATTAATTTGTGTTGCAAGAAGTTGGTTTCTTTTTATATTTAGTTATAGGCAACAATTTTACCAAGATGTTGGTCATTTTGTTCCATCCTTTGAACTGTAATCTTGTCTACATTATAAAGATAAATTATTCTCTCATTATAGTGGGACGAATGGTTTAAATAAAGTCTCCCATTGTGCTCCCAAAAAATTTAGGTCTTGTAGTAAAAGAGGGTCCATTATTTTGGTCTCCAGTAATCCAATAATTATTGGTTGTTTCTCTCAAACTAACTCTTTTACCATTATCCTTTTAAGGGGATCACTGATTCTCCTGGTGTTCTATATTACGACAAATATCTTGGGAACAAATCCCCTTTGTTTTTGTATTTCCCTTTTGTAAGAGATAGTAAGAAGTATATAGGCTTGGATCAAAAGAATATTGAGTATCACAAGTCCAAATACAAGTATATTCTAGAAGCAACAAATATTCTCAAATGTTCTACATCCTGCCAAAAACATAATTATGTTACAACAAGAAAAAGGAATATTGTGGACAGATGATGAGTTGTGTCACGATTGCTCTTTTTTTTGTATATATATAGTTATGTAATCTCTGGGTAATTCAATTTTTTTATATATATAAAAAGTCGTTCTTCCTTTATGGTATCAGAGCACTAAAGACGTACGTAAAAAATGGTTGATTCCTCTTCTTCTTCAACTACTTATAACCTTTCTGACTCTTCACTTGAAAACACATTTAATTTTTCTACATTAGCCAAAACATTGAATTTTAATCTCCTTATCAAGCTTGATAGGAAAAACTACGTGAATTGGAAAGCACAAGTCATAGCTGCTATAAGAACCTTAGAGCTAGAAGATTACATCTCATAAACTTATATGATTCCATATCCGTTTCTCTTTGATTCTTCTGCATTTGCTACTCCCACTCCCAACCCTGCATATCGTATCTGTCAGAGATCTGATCAATTGCTATTGTGTTGGCTTTTCTCTACCATTGGAGAGGAAGTTATTGGTCTTGTGAATCACTGTACTACATCACATGAGACCTGGCAACTCCTTAAGAAGCTATATGCGCAGACTTCCATGGTGACGGTCCTGCAATTAAAACAAAAACTATTAACTCTCAAGAAAGGTTCATTATCTATTTCATACTATTTTCAGCAAATTAAGACGATTGGTGATGCTCTGCTTGTTGTTGGTCACAAGGTCTCTGAACAAGAATTGATTCTGAGTGCGTTAAGTGGACTTAGCCATGAATATGATGCTGTTGTAGTTGTCCTAACAAATGTTGCATCACTTTCCACTCTTTAAGATACACAACATGCATTTATGATGCATGAAAATCGTCTTGATCAATTAAATCCACCTGTTCAAACCTTTGGTATACTCCCTACTCCCACTAGCATCACTCCATCTACACAATATGCTCAATAAACCTACCCTCCTAGTCTAAATGGTGGTTGATCTAACTTTAGAGGTGGTTGTGATCAAGGAGGTAGAGGCTGTTTGTTCTGCCAAATTTGTCAAAAACCAAACCACCATGCTCTGTAATGTAACAAACTTTTTAACTATCACTAGCAAGGAAATCAGTCTACCTGTAGACCTCCTGCTCCCAATAGAACATTTTCCAACTACTATCCTACTACCCTTCAACCTACTGGACCTTCTGCTCCACCACAAACCTATATGGCTCATCATCAGACTCAATTTCCACAAATTCCTTCTAATGGCCCATAGTATATTGATAGTGGTGAAATGAATCATATTACTCCAGATGATCACAATCTCACCACTAGTATAGATTTTGATGGCAAAGAACAACTAGCTGTTGGTAATGGTACTCTTCTGCCTATTCTTCTTGTTGGATATAATATGCTTCATTTACATCCTCATAATCATTATCTTAAACTCAATCAATTGTTACATGTTCCATCAATTACTAAAAATCTGCTTAGTATTTCCCAGTTAACTAAGGATAATAATATATCAATTGAATTTTCTAATGATACTTGTGTTTTCAAGGACAAAGCTACAGGGAAAGTGCTGGTGCATGGAATCATAAAGGATGGCCTTTACAATCTTAACTCTACATCTCATAGCCCTTTTCTACAAAAATCATCTTCTCCCAATTCTACATCTCCTTTTCTTTTCACTGCTTCAGTAGCTTCTAATGAATGGCTAATGCAGTGCTATCATCTCTCTCTCTAAGTCATTGGGTTTTAAATTTTAGTCTTCATTAATCAAGTTTTGGGATTCATGTAAACTTGGTAAACATCATCAATGACCATTTGCATCTCATTCTATATCTGTCACTAAACCTTTAAAGATTATATATCCAGATATTTGGGGGCCCTCACCATACTTATCATCTGTGGGGTATAGATACTATATTATTTTATCGATGGTTTTTCTCTTTTTTCATGGCTTTATCCTCTCAAACTAAAATCTGATGCTCTTTCGACATTTATAACCTTTAAAAACTTAAGTTGAAAATTAATTTAACTTACCAATTAAAGCCTTTCAAACAGATAATGGAGGTGAATACAAAGTTTTTCTTCCATTTCTTACTCAGCATGATATTCTACCTTGTTTTTCATGCCCTTACACACACCAACAAAATGATATGAAGGAAAACACTGACATGTGATAGAAATGGGTCTTACCCTCCTAGCCCACGCCAAGATGCCTCTAAGTTTTTGGCTAGAGGCCTTCTTAACTGCAACCCTTCTTATCATCTCTTTGCCTAGTCCAGTACTACAACATATTTCCCCATTTGAAAAGCTATATCAAAAGAAAATTGATTACACACATTTAAAGGCTTTTGGTTGCAGCTGTTATCCATATTTAAGATATTATTCTCCTCACAAGCTCAACTATCATACCACTAAATGTGTGTTTATTGGCTATAGTGATATTTATAAAGGTTATAAATGGCTTAAAAGTAATGGACAAATCTATATCTCTTGCCATGTTCATTTTAATGAAACATAATATCCTTTTCCTATTATATTTTTATCTAACCAAACATCAAAACCTACTCATACATCTTCTTCTACACTTCCTCTTTCTATCTTAAGACTTATACAGGTTCCTCCTCCTATTTCTCTACCTTAGCAGTAGTCTCTTGGCACTAACTCAAAGCACATTTATCATCAGGTAAATTCATCTCTCTCTGCTTCCTCTCTACACACTCATCCTACTGTGCACACTCATCCTACACTACACCCTCATCCAACACTAAACACTCATCCTTTGATCACCAGATTAAAGGCTAGTATTTCAAAACCTAAAGTTTACTCAACAGGTATATCATCACCACACATAGAACCAACCACAGTAAAAGAAACATTATTCGATCCTACATGGAGAATGGCTATGGAAGAAGAAATACAAGCATTACATAAAAATAAAACCTGGAAGTTAGTGCCAAGTCAGCCTAATTTTAATGTTTTGGGAACAAAGTGGGTATTTCATGTGAAATACAATCCAAATGGCTTCATAGCAAAACACAAAGCCAGGCTTGTTGCAAAGGGGTTTAATCAGAATCCAGGGATTAATTTTCATGAAACCTATTCTCCAGTTGTTAAAGCATCATCTATAAAGGTCATTCTATCACTTGCTGTTTCTTTTGGATGGGATATTCAGCAAATTGATGTGAACAATGCATTTTTAAATGGTTCTTTACAAGAAGATGTTTAAATCAATCAACCATAAAGTTTTGTCAATCAGCAGTATCCATCATATGTGTGTAAACCCTCAAAGGCTCTATATGGATTAAAACAAGCTCCATGAGCTTGCTCTAAATAGCTGGGGTTTCCAGAATTCTAAAGGTGACACTTCCCTTTTTTCAGTCAACATGGTCTCCTAACTCTGCTACTTGTGTACGTTGATGATATTTTGATTACTGGCAATAATTCTACTATGATTCAGACTATTATTCAGAAATTACACAACCAATTTGGCTTAACGACATTAGGTTCTATTCATTATTTTCTAGGTTTTGAGGTAACAAGATCATCAACAGGTCTCTTTCTCTCACAAAAGAAGTGTTGCATGCCTTAGCCCCTCAAGAGTCAAACCAAGGAAGACTCCATTGGCTATGCTTGGCCAAAAGTCTTCAAGTACGCTTTGGCATGGATTTTTTCCTATGCAAAGATCACGAAGAGTTTTGAAAATTTGACAGAATTGAGCTTGGATGGGTGCTCTAAAATGTTGCTATAAATAGAGGAAATGCTGAGGCTTCAGAAAAAGCATCAAAAACACAAAAACCAGCATTCCTTCTTTCTTCTTTCATTTCTCTTTTATAGAAATTTATTAAACCTCTTTGTATGTGTTGTAAATTTTCACATATTAGTAAAATTACTCATCCTCTGGTTATGGGAGTAGGACATATTAACCGAAACACGTAAATCTTAGTGTTCTATCCCATTTTGTTTTGCCTATATTTATTTTCATTACTATTTTTCGGCTATTAAATTCAACCAATATCTGATTCGAGGGCATTTTCCTTAGCAAACTAGCATCAGAGCTTCTCTTATTACTCTAACTTACCATATGCTCTGTGGTTGCCACTAAGGTGGACCCTCCACATCAGAAAGTGACTTAGATTTTTTTATTATAAGTCTAAACGGGGCCCACTACCTCGGTGTTATCTTGTGGAGCCCACTACCTCAGTTTTGTAAACAAAGTTTAGCTTTATTTGTGGGGCCCACATCCCTACTACGCTTATAGGGCCCGCATCTAGTGCTTTTGTGGGGTCCACTATCCCATTTCACATGTGGAGCCCACCTGTAGAAAATAGTCAGAATATCAATTTTTTTGGGCATCATGATGATAACGAAGACATCTATTGAAAAGTTTGACTGGAGCATTAACTTCGGTATATGGCAGCTCAAGATGCAAGCCATTTTAATACAAGATGGGTTTGAGATTGCACTTGATGGAGTGGAGAAGAAGCTAGCAGATAAGACATCAAATAAATTCATGGATCTAGATAAAAAGGCTAGATCAGTCATCATATTGAATCTCTCCGATGAGGTTTTGCAAGAGGTTGCTAGTGAAAGCATAGCTAAAGGTGTGTGGGACAATTTGAAAACTATGTAGATGAAGAAGACGGTGAAAAATCGGTTTTATTTGAAACAGAAGTTGTACATGTTGAGGATGATAAAAGGTACATCTATTCTTTCACATCTGAATAAATTTGATTCTCTTATTTTAGATTTGAAGAATGTAGATGTAAAAATTAAGGATGAAGATCAAGCCATATTGTCGTTATGTTCCTTACCTAGTCCTTTAAGTATTTTTGTGATACTATGATTTATGGGAAAGAGTTAGTCTCATATAATAGTATTAAATATGCTTAAAGTCAAAAGAGCATATTGATAGGGACATCAATGGGGAGACTAATGGAAGTTAGGCAGAGGGACTATTCGTATAGAGTAGATCTGAAAATAGAGATTTTGAAGAAAGTAGATCCAAAGGCAAGTCAAAATCTAGATATAGAAATAAAATTTGTAATTATTGCAAGAAAAAGGGGCATATAAAGGCTGACTGTTATAAATTAAAATATAAGGAGAAAAATAAAATTGAGCAGAATAACAGCAACACTGCCGAGGATAGTGTAACAACAAATGAGAATGAGGGAATTATCTTTGTAGCCACAGAAGATAAAGTTAGGTCTAATAAGGAGTGGATTTTGGATTCGGGTTGTTCTTACCAGATGAGTCTCGATAAGGAGTGTTTTTCCACTTATGAGTTATTGAATGGTGGAATTGTTTTGATGGGTAATAATGCTACCTGTAAAGTTGTTAGTAAAGGTACAGTCTGGATCAAAATATATGACGGTATCATTAGAACACTTATTGACATTAGACACATTCCTAATTTGAAGAAAAATCTTATCTCTTTGGGCACTCTCGATTCTCAAGGGTGCAAGTTCTCAGCTGAAGGTGGAGTTTTGAAAATTTCTAAAGGTGC
>JANIPM010000007.1:23484324-23501972 GCA_027478405.1 Erythroxylum cassinoides
TGTCACGTGAGGAGAAAAAGGAGTCGAGCCAGCGACCCTAAACAAAGGCGCTTCTTGGGAGGCAACCCAAGGGAAGTGAATTTCTTTTCCTTTATATTTTCGCATTACTTTTTGTTTGCATGTGTGTTTTCGAATTTGTCTGTTTTGCTTGTTTTTAAGTTTTCAATCAATAAACATCCATTGCAAAAGTAGCCTTGATTCTCTAATGGTTTGTTCATCAAATAGTTAGCAAAGTTTCCTCAAACAAGCATAGAAGGTGAAAAAATGTCAACCCATACACATCCAACTAAAAAACACAATTCACTATCTTCTAAACACAAACACAAAGAAGAACCCACACACCATTTGCAAAATAAAAAACCCACTTAAACTCCAATATGTAGTAGAAAAATATAGCATAATAAGGAGGGTTCTTATTAAGAAAAAAATAGAAAAATACGTACCAACACTAGACATAATGCTTATTCAACAGTGACGACCACAAGATAAGAGATGACCACAAGAGAGGAGACGACACTTCTTAGATGGATTACGAAGAGGAAATACGATGATTAATACAAAAATAAAGACAATTTCATTTTCGTGTTAATAACTTAGTAAAAAAACGATGTCGTTTGTTATTATCATAAATGATGTTGTTTTTAATTAAATCGAAAGAAATATACCATTTGGTGAGGATTCAAAACGTCACCAAACTCACCAAATGGTATCCCATTACCATTTGGATTCATATTTGGCTAATATAATTATATATAAATTATAAATTATATCTAACAGTATTGAATTTTTATATAATAAATAGATAATTGTGATTAAATAGAATAATATATTACATAAGTTAGATATTAGAAAGTTCATATATTATGTAATAATTCATAAATAATTATACCGGTTATAATTATTATTTATACATTCATCTAACATTATATTCCACGAGTCTAGAAGTCATAGCGAGAATCCTCTTTCTCGATTCATGTGGTCTAACAATGCCACGTACCATTTAGTTTGTTAAGTTATCAAATTTATTATATCCACTTGTATTTTTATATCATTATGTTATTTATAATTTAAATTGCAATTAGTAATTGATTAATTTATTTTAATTTTATAGCAACATAGAAAAAAGTTGGATGTCTCATAAAAATGTTCAACTAAATACTTAGGAGTTAAGAGTTTCATGCAATTTGTAAGAGATCAAATGGGTGTAGAATGTTGTATTCACTGTCCATGCATAGATTGCTTAAATGTGAACATTCAAAGCCAAGATGTGGTATATAATCACTTGCTAATCTGAGGGATAAATAGATTCTATACTTCATGGCTTTATCATAGTGAATGTTCATAAGCAAGCTGTAGTAGAAGTGTTGATACAGGTATAATGATAGTAACAATAATGATGTAAAAGATTGTGATATTAATGACGATGGTTATGATGGGATTGGCGAGATGTTATAGGATGGGAATTACATGGAGATTATAAATGAAAGTAAATGGAAATATTATTAACATCAATATTAGTAAGACATGGTATGATAATGACCCTTTTGTCCTTACAATTCAAGTGAAGCAAGTTTTCTATACCTCAATGATATTGTATTGGGCAGTAATTAGAAGGTTGTTCAAAAGTTTCAATGTCGAAATCTCTTTAATGTTTGTGAAAGGGATAATGGTCTAATGAATGAGGGAAAGGGATAATGAGTGATGAAGTATATCAAAAGATTAAATCAAAGCTGAATAAGGAAGCCATTCAAATAATATTTAGCTACGAAAATGAAACGTAGCAAAAACTTATTGTTGACGATTTGGCAAATTTTAAGCCAATATTCTTTCACTACATAAAGAACTCGTAGTGGAAAAGAATCAGCGACGATTTGGTAAAAATGTCACCTATAATTTTTCGTAATTATTATTTGCAAAAATTTTTGGATGTTTAGCAATGAAAATTTTTTTCGCTAAAAATCTCATTTAGTGTAGTGTTTTGAACCTGAACTTAACTCGAAACTCTATCAATTTAAATTAAACCTGCTAATTTTAGACTGAGTGAGATCAAACTTGAGTTTTTTTTTTCTATCAATACTTTTGTCAAGCATAATTATTTCAATAATGAGTCATGAACAAGGAGCGAGGTTCACTACAATTAATTGAAGAAAATACACTTTTTAAAATTTTCCTTTCGTTCAGTAGTTTATACACGAAACAATTCACAAATTTCTCTTATACTACTAATGCATCCTTCAAAAAGGAATTTGGGAAAGGAAGGAAAGAAAAAAACACTTTTAAAATTTGTGGTCAGCTTAAAATTTCATGAGCTTAGGAGCAAATCTCAATAACCTGTCCAAAGCATTGGGCGTGAACTTTCTGGCAAACAAGTGGCAAACATTAGTGGTATTCCCGTTGTATCGGCAGGTGTTCCCATTCCTCAGCCGCTTCAAAAAATCGACGGTGACATCTAACCTCGTGAACTTACGTGGATGCGGTCCACCCAAGGACCAATCAACCCACGTTATGGTCCTGTTTGAGTTCTTCTTCCAAAACTTTATACTTACAAAAGTTGGCAAGTAATGCTCGTCACTATAACATGAGCCTTTGCAAAAACTTTGAAACTCAACAAAGTATGTCCTGTCGGAGACAACCTCTATGGCAAGGTCACGGTCCATCTCGAACCATTGTGACCCTTTTCGCCATTGGCGAAGATGAATTACTGGTCTCATTAACGGGCTATATCGGCCGCGCCCCACCGGACTATTCAAGTCGTAGACCTCCACGAAAGACTGGGCTGACCCTGTCAGGTATGAGTAAACCGTGGAGAAGTTGAATAGGGGAATACACGACTCAGAAAGGAGAACAAAGCGTTTATTGGAGAAGTCCAGTAATGCATTGGCTAGAAGGCGACGTTCGGCTTCAATCATTGAATTCTCTCCCCACTGAACTTCCTGCAATCCAACAACTTTATTACATTATATATTGCTCTTCTTTATTTTATTAATAAGGTAAGTAAGCCAATCACAAGTTAGGAGACGAACCAGTTGATACAAGCCCATGCAATTAATAAGGTTGGATAAATCAGGAGGTGGGAAACTTCAAAAAACAAGGTCAACATCAATTAATTGAGAAGAATTGGTCAATCAATCAGGGCATGAATTAAGTTTAAGTGGATAAACATGAACTGCCATACTAGGAATTGTTTTAAAGGACATAAAATGAAAGATGAGGTTAAAACCCTCATCGTCAACTAATGTCCAACTCCTGTGCTCTTTTTCAGGGCTGTTTTTAATATTTTATAGGCCGGGCAAAGTAAAAAAAGTTTTTATTTTTGTTTAGTTTTTAGCCCTCATATAAAATAAAATAAATAAAATATAGATCTTTTTTGTTATTTTTTATGAAATTAAGATTAGACTCTATTTTGTTTCATTTTATTTTTTATAAAAATAAAAGTAAAACCTATTTTATCATTTATAAGGATGGGTCCTGAGCAGGTGCCTACCCTGCCCTTGCCCAGGCCGACCCTACTCTTTTTCTAGTTGTTCTATTCCTACTTTTTGTCTTCACTTTAAATTTGGTGGGATTTCAATTTTGAATCCTCTAAATTAATATCTGATAACATAGGATGGAGCATATTATGGGAAAGAAAGCAAGTGGTAATTGCTTTTGAGTTGCATTCTCATCGAGTGTAAACTCCAGAAGCCCAAGTTGCTAAAATGGAATCAAGACACTTTAGTTTGAGCTCAATTCCTTAACAAATTTCAACATATTACTGTTCTCATACGTACTTTCTAGCTGGTGATTTTTAAGTTCTTGTCTTGTCTTTGTTTCTTTGACATATATATTAAAGAGAGCATAAAGAAAGGAATGTGAAAAAGTAGGAACTATTAGCCCAGAAAGGTATGAGTGAGACAAAGGGAATGTATAAGAATTTACTTGGCTTTGGAAAGGAGTAGAATCAAAGCAATGCAATGGAACTCGAAATGATAAACAACTTCCACACATGGTTTAGCAAGAGGATGTCAGTCCCACACAGATTCCTATCTAATAAAATAAAATGGAAAAATATGACATAACAGATTCCTATCTAAGGAGATCAAATTGGTTAATATAATTGCCGGGATAGGCATATATCAATTTTAAAATCATCCTAGAATTTAAACATGACATGTTTAAAGCTCATCAGGTTTCTTTATCATTTGACATTTATAAGATTCTATTATGAAATGTTAACATGCTCTGTTGATAATATCTGTCTTGCGAGCTGGCAACTTCCCTACGTTCCAACCAGCTAAAACTATTAATACCACATGCATATACTATTACAGGTTGTCTTCTATAGCATTCTCTATCCAATGAAATTGAAGCAAGTGCTATGGATGCGATGTCTGGTTTTAGAGGTCGTGTCGGGATGATTTGCATATGCTTATTGTGTCTAAATTTCTATAGAATTAAATATGTTCAAGATAGTCATTCAACTGATAATACAATGCAGTATCATATATAGCTATTTTAACCTACTACACCGACGCAATTCATAGAATGCCATAATTATAAACAAAATGAGATCAAACTGACCTGACTTGGTATCCTCCTGCCATGAAACACAGAGTTTTTTGGAACTGTTCCGTTGAAACGTGGACTGGTATGCCAATAGACAGAATACAGTCCGTCGTGGCCTTTAAAGAATAATTCCCACAAAGGAGCAAACGGAAGAGACCCTCTACTCAAAAACAGGAAAGCAACTTTTGGGACAACCTTAAATGGGAATTCATGAATACGGGGCACCAAAGACGCTCTCCACAACAGCTCTTTCTCTGCCATGTCGTGTGATGCGTTGGGGAATCTCAGAAACTCACTTAGTCCTGTCCGGGCTGGGGTTTTCGTTGAAATATTGGAAAGAGGAGGAGGAGGAGGAGAAACAGAGAGCAAGAACTGTTGTGATATTAATGGAGCGGTTTGGGTGGAGAATTTCTGGTTGATCTGAAAGTTGAAGGAGATATCTCTGAGAAAGAAACTGAGAGTGAAACCAAAGGCTAAACCAGAGCCGAAGATGAGGAAATAGAAGATAACGTTATGGATTTGCATTAAGCTATTAGCAAGTTTGAGTGATGCTTGGGAGCGCAGCTGGTGCTTGGAATCCATTTCCTTCATTGTTGTTGGTGAAGGGAGCATAGGTTGGAAACGAGTGAGGGAGGGGTTTGCTTCTTGGAATGGAATAACGCTTGAAAATTTTATAGCAACTTAAATTACGGACTGGACGTGAAGTTATGCTTTCTCATTAATAATTGTTTATGGAAGGGAGAGAGAATGAGATTCTTTAAAAGTTGCAATTGCCTTCTCAAATGATATCACCGTTAAATAACCAGTTATTAATGCTATAATTACTCCATAACTCAATGTTAATGAATTAAGAAAATTTAATTATCAGCACTAAATCATATTATGATTTATCTAATTCCATAACTCAATGTGGTTATATGTATGTCTGGTGTACGTGTCGTCTACATTCAATGTTTTATATGTTAGAATATTTATTCTTGCTTTAGAGGAAGTTGTGGAATAAAGGAAAATGTATAGATTTTTATATAAGTTACTTATATAGATACCAAATGTGAATCTAAGTTACTAAGTAAATTTTCAATAAGAATCATATTTTGTAGAATATTCATCATTCTTGTAGAGAAAAGTTTGTTGCGACTCTTATATAACTTATGAATTGTTATATAAGTGTGAGTTTGTTATACTGCAATAATAGCTTTTATATAAAGAGATGGTAGTGTATTTTCTGATTAAAATTGAGTGTGGCATCTAGTTCACTATCAGGAGGAGGACGAATAGAAGAAGTCTTGAATACCAAATCAAGTAATGGTGGAGATCCCCTGTATTTGCATAATTCAGAGTATCTAGAAAAAGTGTTGGTTACAACTTCTTCGATTGGAAGCACTTATCTATCATGGAGTAGAGTAATGCGAATTGCTTTAGGAGTAGAAGTCAAGCTTAGATTCAGTGATGGAAAATGCAAAAGACTGTTTGAGATATATCATAATACAAGTAGATCGTGTAAATAATGTAATATGGGAAACGGGAGATAAACCTTTTTTCTTAATTTGTTGCTTGTGAGTTGGTCAATCTAATTGTTTAATGGGTCAAGTTATCCATTAGCCGTTAAGTGGAATACCTTTAATATTTATAATTTCTTGTAGTCAGGACTAAGGTAGTTGTTGTAAACTTTATACTTAAATGTTTCAATTATCAATGTTAGTGGGTGGAATTTTTTAGCGTCAACTTAAGTTACCAGTTTATTCTCACCAAAAGTAGAATTTTTAGCATATTTGTTTCTGCATATTTGCTTTTCTATTTTCATTTGTTATAGTAGGTTTTAAATGGGATATATCAATTAGTATCAGAGCCATGTCGACGAACAAAGAACGAATCGAGAATTTTGAAGCAAGTCTAGGCAATTTGCAAGATGGAATGAGCCGAATGGAGCAAGGTCTTGCCAATAAGTTTTGCTCAATGGAAAAAGCGATTACTCGGTTATCTGATGTAGTCCTTTCTCAAAAGGAAGGATCTGCTAGCAATTCCCATGGTCGACCCACAAACATCCAAGAAAGAATAAAAAAGGTTGTAGAGGAGGGATGCCATATGTTCTCTTCTAAACTCGCAAGGCTTGAATTCTCCATATTTGCTGGCGGTGACCTCATTGAATGGTTTAGTCGTGTGGAGCAATTTTTTGAATATCAAGAAACTCCGAACATGCAAAAAGTTCCTTTAGCCTCCTTCCACCTTGAAAGTGAGGCAAACTAATGGTGGCAATGGCTTCGCAAGACATACATCTATAAGGGGCAATAGGTGATATGGAAAAATTTTCAGTCAGAACTTTGGACTAAGTTCGAGACAATGGAATGTGAAGATTTTGACTTGACACTTTCTAAAATCCAACAAACAGGAACCTTGCAGGATTATCAAAGAAAATTTGAATAATTGGGTAACCAAGTTCAGGGATGAACTCAAAAGGGACTAATAGGAACATTTATGGGAGGGTTATAACCTGAAATTGCAAATGACATACGTATGTTCAAGCCTAAAACATTGAAGAAGGCCATAAGTTTGGCGCAAATGAGAGACGAGCAATTAATTAGGGAACAAAATTTTGTTCAACCTCCACAGTCTGTGCTTACAGCAAAGCAATTATCCTGGGATGAAATACAGAAGAGGCACGCACAAGGGCTTTGCTTCCATGGTAATGAAAAATTTACACCTGGACACAAGTGCAAGGGTCATCAATTGCTCTTGTTGGAAGGAGACAATGCAAGCAGTGAGGAGGATATCATTGAAAGGCGTGAAAGTCGAGCTACAATTAACTTCAACCTTGAGGACAAGGTTGCAGTGAAAGGGGAGGGCAATGTTGAGATTTCACGATACAAGTAGATCATGTAAATCATGCAATATGGGAAACGTGGTATAAACCTTTTTTCTTCAATTTGTTGCTTGTGATTCGGTCAATCTAGTTGTTTAATAGATCATGTTACCCATTAGCCGTTAGTGGAGTACATTTAGTATTTAGAATTCCTTGTAGTTAGGACTAAGGTGGTTGCTGTAAACTTTGTATTTAAACGTTTCAATTGTTATTGTTAGGAGGTGGACTTTTTTAACGTCAACTTAAGTTATTGGTTTATTCTCGCCAAAAGTAGAATTTTTTGCATATTTGTTTATGTATATTTTCTTTTCTCTTTTCAATTGTTCTAGTAGGTTTTGACTGGGACCTATCAAAGACTAGAGGAAAATTCACCCTATTTTGATCAATGGTGCAGAGTTGATTATATGGTAACTTCCTACATCTTAATTTCTATATCAAATTAAATTGTCGAGGCATTTTTATACACAACATCTGCTTACGAATTGTGGAGAGAATTAAAAGAGAGGTATGGAGAATGTAACATGCCACTTCTCTATTAAATTAAAAGGGAAATCTCTTTGTCAGCAGAATATATCTATTTTGAAATACCTTAAGAAATTTAAAAGGTTATGGGATGAAATGGCTTGTCTTACACCAATTCTATAGTGTAACTGTAGTGTTGCAAAATTAATGGCAGAACTCGGAAGTAAATGACAAACTGATGTAGTTTTTAATCTAGCTTAGTGATGTTTATGACACAATTTGAAATCAGATCCTTGTTATAAATCCATTTCCAAATGAATATATAATACGAGTAGAAAATTTGGGGGAGGTTCAAGTGAGTCTTTCAGAAATCACAGGAGTTGCCATGCTATATAAGAATCAAGCAACTCAAAGTATCAAAGGTGGAAACAAAAACAACATGAGGAAACAAGTTAACAAGGATGATCTATTTTGTTTTTACAAATTGTCAAGGAACACAAAGAGATACAGGTTTCAAGATTTATGGTTACCCGAATTTGTACAAGAGGGCAAAGGATAAGAAAGGAAAAGGCAGTGTAAAATCATTTACAAATTTGCTCAAAACACCTTTTAAAAATGAAGCTGAGCATAGTCAAAATGGCAACTAGATATATGTTGTAGCTACATTTGGTAAACAAGGGATTTAAAGTGTTGGGGAAATCATCACAACCACAATAAGAATAATAGCAAGAGAAATAAAGTGTAAAAAATTAAATCGATGCACAAGCAATTTACATGGAAATCTCCTCTCAACTAAGAGAAATGGTTGATTTGTCGAAGCCCCCAAAATAATTTTGATCCTCCAAACTTCTTGGAATACTCGTGGAACTAGGTCGAATCTTAATAGAATTAAACAAAAGCTTCTTAGTTTCAATTAATAAAATTAAAAGGGGGTTTTTAATTAAGTAACTGATTAACTAAAATTAATATTAAACCAAATTAAATCAGATAAATATAAAATGAGAAAGTCAAGATTACCAAACTCTGATTTAAGAGAAATATCTCATCTAATTGTAACATTGATCATTGGTTTAAAAAGCTTATTTTCATAATTCAAGCAGTAAGTTTGAAATATATTAGGACAGTCGTAATATGTCTCAAATTTTCCAAAATTAATTGGTTCAAACTCAGCATTCAAACCAAAACTTATCATTCATTGACATGTATGATAGCACTACATATCAAACAAATGATAAAAATAAGCTTAGTGAAAAAGACTAACTTAAGTTAAATAATCGAGATAGCTACAATTATTCTACTTAGTTTTCTCGTTTATCATAAGTTAAATATGTAAATTCATAACTAACATATTTGTTACTTATACCAATTCTTCATGACAATTACAGATCATTGAATTTATGGATAGTGATAGAATAATTAATATTAAATTAAATTGTCAAATTAATCAATATTAATCATTCATGAAATATGAGAACTCAAAACAATAAATACTTGAATTAAAATGTGAATAAAAGATATAGAACACAAAATCTTGTTAAGTTACAATTAGAATATCGAATCCCCTTGAATTAGAACAACTGAGTTTAGCTACACATAACTTTTGCTCTAATAATAAAAATAGAAGAAAGATAAAGAATTACGACAAGCGTACGAAGAGAGATTTGTTGTGAGGAACATCCCTTTTATAAGGTTTTCTAATCTAATCCTAATATAATTCTAACTTGTAAAGATACCTATCTAAAGCAAATTCAAATTCCTACATGATAAGGATAGAGAAAGTCTCTTAATTAAACTCTAACTCTTCAAGTGACCAGCCTTATCCATTGCAACAATCTCTTCACTTCATTCAAAATTCATGATTATCATCAATAGAGTCTCGATTTGATGCAATATCTACTTTTCATCTCCTAAAACAACACAAACATTAATTTTCATATTTACGCACTAAAATAAATCTAAAGCAAAGGAGATAATATCAAATAATATTGTAACATAACATCTTATTAGTCCATCTTTTCCTTTTTATCTGAAAACATCATTTGAAGCATTAAAATGGGTCCAGATGTGCCAGAGGCTCCAGGCTAGTCTTCATTAGGCCTAGTATAGATGAATTTAATAGATTCGTCTCTTATTGTCATAAGAATAGGTAGAGTAGTTATATGGAAAGGATGTATATGATAAGCATAAAACACCTTTTGGTAGTTAGTGATCCATTCTGTTAGCATCAACTTTTCATCAACTTTTCAAGTTTCATTGGTGGCAATTATTTTTGAATTTAGATGATAGTAGCCTGATCATAAACTTGATCTGCTACCATGTATAAAACATCAGAAGTTGAATTTGGAAAGTTAAGATCTACAACATGATTTTGTAATCGATAGATCATTTGGTGGTGTAACTTGGCCATAATTGCTGTAGGGTATTGCTCTGCTCTAGTAATTTAGAATTGGACTTGGATTCTTTGAGATAAGGTAGAATCCTTTGACTAAATGTTAAAATTAGGGGCTATGGTGATAATGACACTTCCATTAGTGAGAGTTGTCAACAGAGTCCCAATTAATGCATTTTGGTAAGTCGTGTAGACAATGTTAAGAAGAGATATCCTGTTAGTGGCTAGAATTCCTTTTCTTCCATAGAGAGTAAGAACAAGTCTGATAGCTCCAACATTGATATGAGTATGATTCTGGTATCTCCAAAGAGAGATGAGTTCTTTTGGAATCTCTAGTTTGAAATATTATTATGCTATTGTTAAGAAGAGATATCCTGTTAGTGGTTGGAATTCCTTTTCTTCCATAGAGAGTAAGAACAAGTCTGATAGTTCTAACATAGATATGAGTATGATTCTGGTCTCTCCAAAGAGAGATGAGTTCTTTTGGAATCTCTAGTTTGAAATATTGATATGCTATTGTTACCTTTAAACCACACTACTCTAAACGAGAACTTTGGATGTTCTCCTTTACCTTTGACTGATTTGTAGTGAGGATTGTACAAATACTTAAGGTCTAAAAACGATTGAGAGAATATATACTGAATGGACTTAATAAGGGAACAAAAGTATCATGGATACGACTTTCTTTTGGGAGATGAGTGACTTCTACTAGATTTTCTATTTTATTATAATGAGTTCGTTTGACATTGGAAGGAAGATTTTTTATTGAAAGGGTTCAAGAAACATGAACAAGGTCACTAAGAGTCACTCATGGCATATAAAAAAATCTCGTTAGTTACTTTCATCAAGAATAATGTAATCACAATTAATAACACTCATGACTCTTATACCATCCAGGTAACCTTTGGTCAGAGGGTATACGAGATAATAGAAACCTAACATATATGGCATTATTGGACCACATGAATCAAGAAAGGCCCTTCTTGCTATGACTCCTAAACTCGGGAATATTTCATCGATAAATTTCAAGGGTTTACATTATAGGTTTCCAGCCTATATACAAGTTAGGTATTTTATATAATAGAGTTCCATAAAAGGGCAAAGATAAACAAAGATTGAATGTAGCTTAGACTTTAGATGTGCTAACAGAGACACAGTCCCTTCTCTTTTTTAGGCAAAAATTCTCAAGTCCTATCTTTGGAAATCTAAATTGACTAATATAACTTGGATCTCAAGTAGGATCCATAGTACAAGACTTCCTGATATACATGATCCTCTTAAAGAGACAAGTGTAGAGCATACTTGTCTTTCTTTATGACTATTTCTACATTATTCAAGAAGCAAGCTGTTAGGAAAAAGAAAAACTTAAAGCCATAAGATAAAGCACTCTTCATTTTATTGAATTCACGATGATGTACAATAAAAGAGAAATCTTGCTTTTATAGACTAAGCAAGGGGAAGCAAGATAAACAACTTTTAGAAAAGATTCCCATATAGTACAATAATTCAAACTAAAATATAAAAGTGAATAACGAAATTAAGAATTATTGAAAACATTGGGTCCCAATAATATTTTTAGAAGATAAAAGGAAATCTATCAATAGGGAGGAGTAGACAAAGAACATGGTCCACTATCATCATCAAATAGTGGCATATCATCATCCATATTTTCCATTTCCTTAGTGAAATGGGTTATTTAGGTATCATTTCAAACTAGGGTCGGGGATCTTAAAAGTAGTATGGTAGTATGGATTTTTCTTTGGGCTTTTGTGGAGCTTTCTCCAATTTCAAAATTTTGTTTGGGCTCAAAGCCAGATGGACATGGAAATTCACCTACCATGACACTGAATCACATATGGGTAAATTGATCAAATGAAGTCTAATATCCAGTAGATGATGGGATCAACTTTGGAAGGCAAAGTCACTAGGATATAGACCCAGGGATGCACAAGTAGTTGGCTTAATGAATATTGGATGGTTCAAGTTATCTGAAAAATGATATAAATCATGCATGATGTTTTTCTGATCTTTAGGCCAATCAATAGTGGTTCTTCACATTTGGAAATGGTTGATATGGTAGATATAACCATTGTTAGTCATGCTATAAGAACTATAGACTATAAAGAAAGATTGAGCTTTTTGTTCAGACAGGGGAATGCTCTGTAGTTGATATCGGTTGAGGATTTATCCTAATTGGATGCACCATTTAGCCAAGGGTTGGAACTATTCTAGGAATGTCCATAGCAGAGAACTTTCATTGGCGGGGTTGGCTAGATGTTTATAGACATGCAATGAAGATAAAGCAATGGGACAGGCGTATAGGGCAGATAAATCCTAAAGAGGCCATATTGTTGGCTCAAGAAGAGAGCCATAGTGATGATGGATGGTACGATATGGACGAAATGATGTGGATGAGGTGGAATTTTCAGGGTGTTGAAAACTACATGGAGATAATGGAAAGGATTTTTATTGAGAAATTCATGCATGTTTTTCACGTTTTATGCACTTTCATTTTTCTGCATATTTATTCCCTACATTCTTCATTTTTCTTCTCAAGCTTCCATTTTAAATCACTTTACCATATCAGAACGTCATCTTACACAATTCGTATTCCATACTTGATCATAAACACTCAAAATGGAACATATTCTCATACTCTCAAAACAGAACATAAACATATACATTCATCCACCAATTTGCTGCACCCAATTATCAATTTCATGTCTACTTTTGAGACTCTTAATGATAGAATTTAAATTCAATATCTTCATGAAAAATGTAGCCTTATATCTCTAGTTTAATCCAAATTAAGAATAATCTTATTTGGATAACTATAGAACAAGTTATGGCTAAAACACAGAAGTATAATCAGTGAACACGTTACTGCTACATTTTCCAGCACTCATTTTCTAATTTTTCAGATTTTACACCTAACACAACTTGTACAAAGATCACTTTTCCTACCTCATTACTCTTCATTCTCAACTCCATTTCAACTCAATATCATTCACAAACCAATTCATGATCTATATTTGATCATTAACTCAAAACAGAACATGTGCATATACCATTCATTATCAATTTTCTGCATTCATCCTAACACCGTTATGATGATCATTCTACCTCTAAAATAATTTATGAACTATTTATCATCATACATATACAAAAGCAAGATATTTACATAAACTATTCATCACCCACGACACATACATACACTTTGCAAAAAATCAAGTCATCACTCTTAATTTACTCATCATTATAGCTTTATTTAACCATACCCATGATATTTAAAGCATAACTTGTTAAAACTTCAATTTCGTCAAAAACTCCCAAAAGCCCTAATTCTCATGCAACCCACATATATCATCTTAAAGGTGGATTGGGATAGGTTTTCTTGTAGCAAAAGAAAGAGACAACAAAATGGGAGTAGTAAAAGATAGATGAAAGCAAGGTGTAACTTTGGTGAGAAAATCGTGAAGAAGATGAAGCTTAAAGAAGAAAGCCATGAAGAAGGAAATAAGACAAGACAAAAAAGAATGACTTGGTCTTTCAAAGATAGAAGAAACGTAACTTGGTCATTTAAAATGTAATTGTATAATGAAACGTAAACTAGATAATTGACACTTGTCACTTATCTAACTTCTAAGGCTTTAACTAAGTTCTTATTGAACTAGTCCCATAACTCCCATCTTTTTATTCCAATTATCTATCAAAAAATTTAATATCATCTTCTCACAAATTCTAAAGTCATCTATAAAAAAATTCTTTAATATCATTTTATTTTTATTTCTATTTCCATTCATCAATTTACTTGCCAAGTAGCATTTTCTCCTAATTCAATAATATCCAACAATTTTGGAAATTTTTTCTAGAATTCTCCAAAAATTCTAAATCAACAGATACACTCTCCAAATTAATTTTCATTACAAATAAACCACAATTCTCAATAAAATTACATTCCACATATATAATTCAATTATACCCGAAATGTCAATGAATGTATGTACAATCATTTTCATGTGCAAAAATATTTATATTCATGTGTATATGTATGTGTAAGTTATATTATGCATGAACATGAAATATATTTTCTAATCTTTCAATAATCTCTGATATTTAATATTCTAGCCTTAACATGGGTAACAGGATGTTACATCAGATACTCCACTGTTCACAACTTGTATTCTAGTTTTTGTGTACATCATGCATGATATTCCAACATAATGATATTTTATTTCAACCTTAGTTATGTCTAACTTCACGATTTATGCTTCAGATACTCCATTGTTCACTACTTGCATTCCAGTTTCTATGCAAATCGTGCTTGATATTTTAGTAGATATGATGGTTTATTTCAGTCTCATTTATTCCCAACTTCACAAATTATGCTTCAGCTTCTTCATTCATTGTGTTAGAAACTCCAATTTCCAGCTGATTCATTTTGGTTTCCTTCCCAATTTTAACCAGGTTGAGTGAATCAACCTATATATCAGTTTGAACTAAATGCCTTCTGGTTATATCATTTTCATTGGGGTTGCTCAAGTCTCCTTCCTGTTGCATTTTATTCAGTTTTATCCCTATAATTTCTTCTTGCAACTTGGTTGTGTACACCTTGCTAGTAGGTACCCATTTCTTAGTGAAATTGTTTGGTTTCCAAAAGTAAGTTATATGGATTTATATCCTCCTCCAACTCACCATTTTCTCCTAACCTTATAACAGGCGTGCTGTCCGGCAACAATGAGTTTTTATTGAATTCAATACATAATTTAGCATAGCATATTCGTTTTATAGAATCTGTTTGGGAATCCAAATAAATTGGTTTCCCTAAAGAGCTTGATAGAAAAGTAAGTCCCTTAATGGTCCAAAATTCTATAGGCAAGTTAGGAAAATTCACCTATATTGAAAATGGATCTATTTTACCTCTTTCCAACCCAATGTTAGGCTTCTATTTTGAATGAATAAAGGTTGTTCTCCAATGTGTCATGGCCCTTGTTCAATTATCTTATTTAAGCTAAAATCATTTGAAAATTGGAACAAGACTGTTCCATCTTCTCTAAGCATCACTATGTCTTATCATTTCTTGGCCCATTTAGCTCTTTACCCAAGCGTTTATTACTGTAAAAGCTGGCCGCTTATTCCAAAAAAATCCAATTAAAGTCGTGGACCAAGCTAGAGATCCAGCCTTAAGTAATTCAATCGGAGGGAAAATGATACCATCTTTGACTACATTTTGATAATGCTTGAGTGCTTCTTTGTTGTACTGTGTGTGCAGTTTCATTTTCTAAGCTCTAGAATTTACAATTTTGCAGCCCCATATTTTGCATTATGTTCATGCCTCTACTGAGTGACCTTTTCCCCTGATTTTATGTATGTTCATGCCTCTATTGAGTGACCTTTTCATTAGATTTTGGTGTGAGTGATTTTCGGGAGAGGGCTAGAACCTCTTCCGTAGAAATTGAGGGTTCATCCACCTTTTTCACCGAGTGCAAGGCTATCGCAGGGCCTGCTGGTAAGGTAGAAATCTCAATTACGAAGCTGGAAGCACCTGGTCAAAAGAGAAACAACACATATGAGGTAGGAAATGTTTCCAAAAATAGTAAGAAGCAAGGGTAAAAGGGCAAAATCAGGTGGAGTAAAGTAGAGAGAAGTTGGAGAAAATATCAGGCAGAGAGACGTGGCATAGAACCTAGTATTTATTAATACTATTTAAATTGAATTATTTAATCCTTCTTTTGTTAAGGCTTTATTTCTACCTGCACGAACCTGTCTAGGGCTAAGGCCCAGGTTAATTAGATTTATGCTCACTGGACCTTCAGTTTGTGACAGATCACTGTGAGACCAGTGATACACATTCCTTCAACAACATATGCAACCATAAACCCATCTCTGCCCCCATAATCCAAAGTGGAATGGGGCCGAATGGAAATTGGAAGCTTTTTATTCGGGCAAGTGAAATTTGTGTCCTGTTACTTTAAGAGTTCCAACAGTTGATGTAACACTCTTCATGTGTGTGTTTTTGGACGGTTGCATCAATCATTTAGGGCCAAAAAGAGCCTTTCCGTGAGTTGCCAATTCAATTATGTGCCCACTTTGCTGCTGGTGCTAGATGGCAAGAGTGTGGCCATAAGGGCAGGACCACAAAAAAGGATTGTAATATAGCCATATCGCCAATTGCACTGTCATGATCTTACAAAATCCTGTCAGTTGTCCTTAGGATGGTTCAACTGGTCCTTCAGGCTCAAATATTAGGAGATGCAATAATTCAAATGTGTTTAACATGTTAAATAATTTATTTAAAATATATAATTTATGAATATTAGATAGTAAAAAATTTATTCAATACACAAAAAATAAAATTCTGCCATTATTTCTTTAATTCCTAAACAACTTAACCAGCAGCGCTTATGGACTGCTGTCAAACCTAAAAGGATAGTTGACAGGTTTTGGAAGCTAGTTCTCTGGATCGTGTTTGATTATAAGTGCTCCTACTAGCCCCACCTCAGTCTAACGTTGGAAAGGCAAAGATGGCCTCAACGACCGGACTTTCCAATTTAGCTAACACCTTTCACAGAACAAACTTCATTACTGTTATTGCTGCCTCGACAAAATAAGCGAAGATGTTTGGAGCATGTTCTGTCGTGTGGAAGGTACGATGAGCTGGCTTCTAGGAGTGACTAAGATATCATTGCATCTGGTAAAAATTGGTGACGAGTCCTTTTGAACCCGTATTATTCTCATCAGGAAGCAAAAACCTGCGTAGAGCAAGAAATGGGACAAAGAGAGATTAAAAAAGAAAAAATCAAACGGAATAGCTTCTATTTCTCCAAAACTCAACTTCATTGCAACTGCAATTAAATTCTTCTTTCATTTTCGAGTGTTTTATTATTTCTTCTGTTCGGAAATAACTGTCCCCTTTGAAATCATTAGAAGAAAACATGAATTACAACAATTTTAAGCGAAGAGCAGTTCATATGGGTCTGTCTATGTGATATGACTCTGATGATCACCCCAGTTCGCGTACTCGGAAAATACCGAGTGGTGATCAGAAGAGACGAGTCAAATCTTCTCCAGGTAATCTTTGTTGTATTATTTTAACTTTGATGGCTTGATTTTTTTATTTTTTTTGACTTTAATAGCACAATTCTTATCTCATATTGGGAAGAGATGAAGATGGGAGGAGATCTTAAAGTTATAAAATAACTCCTCCCCCTCCTATTTTATATCATCCCAAAAGTTTGATAAATACTCAAAATTTGTATACATATCAAATTTATTATTCTCTTTTTAATAAGAACAGGCTGTCTAAGTGGTACTCGAAAAAGTAGGTAAAATTGGCCGAACTCCGTTATCAATTTTCGGGTGTGTTCTTTCCTTATCTCTTTTATTTATTTC
>JANIPM010000007.1:23541157-23552764 GCA_027478405.1 Erythroxylum cassinoides
AGTGTGAAAAGTGATAGATTTGGGTTATGTTTATGTTGGTTTTTAGGGTTATCGTTTAAGGGTGATTTTTGATTGTTCTGTGAATGATAATGGTGTAAAATGTGTTAGAAATGAAGTTGAGTGTTGATAAAGTGTTTAGATAAGTTGTGTTTTGAAAGATGGGAAAAATTGGATTGAATTTGTTGAAAATATGGGTTTGGAGGGCTTGCGGGGCTCGCACGTCGCGACGTATTCATGCGCATGCCGTGGCGCACGCAAACGTGCACGCCGTGGTGTAGGCGAGTGTGCACGCCGCAACACGGGTGAGTGTATACGCCACGGTGCACGTCGCGGTGTAGGCACGCCGCGGTGCACACTTGCACCCTCACCGCGGCGAGCTAATGTTCCTAACAGTTATGTTTTGGTTTTTAAGCCATAACTTTTTGTACCGATATTCAATCGAGATAATTTTGGATTTGTTATGAACTAGAGACAAGGGTCTTTACGTTTATGAAAAAGGAAAGTATTAAATCAGTCTTTTAAGCTCTCGATTTTGGATGGGAGTGTGGTGTAAAATGTGGTTTCGACAAAAAGATAGTCCGTATCTATTTAGAGTATAATGTTCGGATTTTCCTGAAACAAAGTGAACGATTTCAGTGTCTATTGAGTTCTGATTTTGGGGAAAGACTGTGATGAGAATTTTTTGGATAATGTCGGAATGTCACGAATGTGCATAGTACATATTGAGAAATTGCTACATGTGTATTAATTATTTTTTCTGATTGAACAATGTGTTAAATATGTGCGTTTTAAATTGTGATAGAGGCACAGTTGGAACGTCAACTATCGACGTTGCCGGGACTTCTAGGCGTTAGCGCGGAAGTCAGGTGAGTGACCTAGACGGCTCTCAAATTATTAAGTGTTATAATTCAGTGATTATGAATATGTGGCGAATAATGGTGGGACAATGTTTATTTGTGAATTCCGGACTTAAGGTCCGGAGTATTGAAGTGATATGATATAGAAATGTTATGGGATATATGATTATGTGAATAAAGTAATTAAATTGTGGCATATGTCGTTTATGCACAAATGTATAATCAGTAAATGATAGTTATGACCACAGTTTCAGAGCTTTTTAGCTCAACGATTAATGAGCCCAAAAAAGGGGACAGTTTCAGAGCTTTTTAGCTCAACGATTAATGAGCCGCAAAAAGGGGACAGTTTCAGAGCTTTTTAGCTCAACGATCAACGAGCCCCTAAAAGGGGATAGTTTCAGAACTTTTTAGCTCAACGAGCAATGAGCCCCTAAAAGGGGACAGTTTCAGAGCTTTTTAGCTCAACGATCAATGAGCCCCAAAAAGGGGACAGTTTCAGAGCTTTTTAGCTCAACGACTAATGAGCCCCAAAAAGGGGACAGTTTCAGAGCTTTTTAGCTCAACGATTAATGAGCCCCAAAAAGGAGACAATTTCAGAGCTTTTTAGCTCAACGATTAATGAGCCCCTAAAAGGGGACAATTTCAGAGCTTTTTAGCTCAACGATCAATGAGTCCCTAAAAGGGGACAGTTTCAGAGCTTTTTAGCTCAACGATTAATGAGCCTAAAAAAGGGGACAGTTTCAGAGCTTTTTAGCTCAACGATTAATGAGCCCCTAAAAGGGGACAATTTCAAAGCTTTTTAGCTCAACGATCAATGAGCCCCTAAAGGGGACAGTTTCAGAGCCTATGGCTCAATATTTGCTTGAATGCCTGGCAAAATGCCATATACGGATGAGAAAATAGTCATGGGTTATTCCTAATTGTGAAATTTATAACAAATTGTGATATGCTTAGTGTTGCTTGATATATGGTGGCCGCTGCCAGAGTTGCCATCGATCGGAGCTTCCAGCTCAACGTGTGAAAATGAGCTTTTAGCTCATGAGTGATTTAGAGCCTCAGGCTCAATATATTACTGAGCCCTATATCCACTATCGGATAAGGAACAGACATTAATGAGCCCTTTAATGAGACAGTTTGGACACTCGGTCATAACGAGTTATTAATAAGTGAAAAGTGAGTAAAACGTGTATATATCAAGAATGGGATATACGATTGTGCAATATTCTGAAAGTGTGAATTAAAGATAGATGTATGTGAATTGTGATCAATTAGGCAGCTATGCGAATATTTGTTATACATTGGTATCATAGCATTATTTGAGCGGACCATCGATGATGGTCACTCATTGAGTTCGCAAAACTCACCCAAAATTTACATTTATTTTCAGGACTCGGAAGAATACCCCGTTAGACAACGGGTGTATTGTATTCACTTGAGAGGGATAGAAGAGGACGGGATCAGTTGTGTCTGCAGAAGTGTGAGGACTTGACACCGTATTATTGTGTTTTTATAAAGGGACCCGTGTAGTCATTGTATTACCAGTTATGTTTTGTAAATGGTTTTCCGCCCAATAAAATGTAAGTGTATATTGTTTCAAAAAAAGAGAAAGTTATGTACTATGATTCGACTGAGTGATGTAGCATGTCACCCTCGCAGGGCACGGACTCGGATATCACCATCGATGTCAGGCTCGGTCTTACGGGAGTGGGGTGTTACAGTATTGATGGGTGCCCATAAGTTCTATATATTGGATATGATAAGAACAAGAGAAGTTTTAGGGTTAAAACATATAACCCTTATCGCACTTGTTTCATAAGAAACAAACCAAAATTAGTTTCTCCCAAATTTTTGATGAGACATTTCAAAGACAAAATTTTAGAGAAGCTTAGTATCATAACCAAAAACTAGTCGAATAACACAGAGAGAAGCTCAATATTTTTGTTCGTTCAAGCATATGTAGAAGAACAAAGAAGGGATTGAGGAAAGAGAGAGCAACATATTATATTACTGAATATGTGAAGTTGCAAGGTTATACATGAGTTGAAGATAAGCAATATTGGATCAATAGTTGAGTTACAATTATCAAGAAATCAAGAGAGTTCATTGCTACAAGTATGTTATGTTATACAATAAATTAATGCTTTATTATGTTATGTTATACAGTATATTAATACTTCTTGATACTTTGTTGTAGTTTAAAAGATTGCACAATTGTTTTAATGCCATGAAAAGAGGGTCGAAGTATTTAAGACCAATTTTTAGGTTTGATGGGTATTTCCTAAAGACATAATTCAAAGGTTAATTTTTAAGCGCAATTGGAAGGGATGGTGATTAAGTAATGTATCCATTGGTTTAAGCAATTGTAGGGGTAGACAACAAAGATTCATAGATTTATTTCATGAATTTGATAGCATCTAATTTGAAATTGGAAGATTGTGAAGCAATTACAGTTATATATGATATGCATAAGGTATATTAATATAATTATTACTGAAATCATTATATAAAATATTAACTAATATCTTTTTAATTTGATTTAAGGATTAGTTAGGGCTATAGAGGAGCCTTTATTGAATGCAAATTACCAAATGTGTGCCATAAATATGTATATTAATTGCTTGTATATATATATATCATGATTGGCATGACAACTGAAAGGGAGAGGACCTTAGAAAGTAGATTTGGAATTACGCTTAGTTAACTTATATTTTTAACAAGCAACTAAAAAGGCTTAACAAAATAAGCCCTATATGTGCTTCAACGTTGCTTGAATATCTTAAAGAGAGGTGGGTCAGTTGTTATCAATCATCTGAAACTAAATGTTCGATAGTTGACAATAATATGAATGAAACCTTTAATGGGTGGATCCTACCAGCAAAGGACAAGCTAGTGATTAGCATACTTGAGATAATTAGAATAATGGTGATGAAGATGCACACTGAGAGGAGACATTTGTAGTTAGGTGGAAGTCAGATATTGCACCAAATGTAACAAAGAAGTTGGAGAAGAATAAAAAAAGAAGCATTGTAGTGGAAAATTGTATGGAATAGAGATGGTGCTTATGAAGTTTTAAAGGGTGATGGTAAACCTATTGTCAAGATTGTTACACAAAAAACATGTAGTTATCGAGCATGAGGCCTATATGGATACCCATGTAAATATGCGACTAATGCAATCCTTCACTCAAGAGAAATTGTTGAGATATTTGTAGATTCGTGCTATATGAAGGGTTGATTCATGAGTTTGTATGAACATAAGTTACAACCAATTAGAGGTAAATTTTTCTAGCCTTGAAATGATGCAGAGGTGATACATCTTACCTAAAATAATTATGCCTAGTAGACCTAAAATTGCAAGAATTAAACAACAAAATGAACCAAAGAAAAATGCAAAATCCAAAAAATTATGTTAGAAAGGGAAAGTGTAGAAATGCAAAAAATGTGGTCATTCTGATCATAACTCCATACAATGCAATAAAGATACCTCAACTTAACACATTAAGGCTTCTTCGCAGGTGTATACACCTTACTTCAATCATATTAATACATTTTTATAAACGCATAGTAACCAATGTTTATTATTATGTTAAAGTTAAAACAAAGGCAACTTCACAAGTATAACACTTTTCAGCTTTATATTAATTATTATTGGCTTTAATGATTGGAAAAGTTGTTTTCATAATAACTTTAATTCAGTGACGCGATTTGGTTAATGATAATGCTATAACAAGTTAACAAAGCAATATTACAAGGAATATGTTTTTTTTAATCAATTTGTCTTAGTTAAAATAATTACCAAGTGTGTTTCTAATATTTTATCTTCCATTTTTTAGGTTGGTACATTTGGGCATGCCAACAAAAAAAAGTTTAAAGATGAATTGAATGAATGAGCTTCCAGTTCAGTGGATATTGTAGTGTTACTTCACCAGAATTACAAACTGAAGCAATCAGAAGAAGAACGTCATTGATACAATCATCACAACTAGAAATTTTGCAATCAAGTATAAATGAAGCAATCATCAATTAGCAATGCCGTAAACTTTTTGATATTTTGATATTTGTCCTATAGAGTCTTACATATGTGTGCTACTGATATTGGTGACAAATGTTTACAATATATTAACACAATATAATCTAACTTTTTGATATTTTCCTATTATTTTTAGATGTATATGCTATTGATAATGGTGAACAATGTTTGTGTTGTATAAACATAAAGTAAATATTGTATTTTTTTGCAATATCAATATGAGTTGCTAAACATTCACTTCAACCCTCTCTCTCTGTCTCTATCTCTTTTTTTTTATACCTTTTTTGTGCTTCTAGAATTTATTTCGTTTCTATTTGTGTTATTGTCCTAGCCTTAAGGAGAAGCCAAAGAAGATATAGATATTGGAAGATTATGCTGGTGAAGATAGCTTAGCATTTGACAAGTATGCAAGGAGTGAATTATTCATTGCCTATTGGTTTTATATAGTAGTGTTCTTTTTGCTTCATTAAATAATGTATATATAAATTTCAAAACCAATTATTTTCATGATATAGTTGAAACTAATATTAACTATTACATTGTTGAAATTCAATATAATATCCCCTTAACATAAGTACAAATAAAAAGTATCAGAACTATAACAAATCCCATTATAATGTTCATTAACATAAACTTAATTTTTTTCTCTTTTCTCTATAAATTTATGTCCCCTTTCAAAAGCTTCACTTGTTCTTCAAACTCCTTACTTGTGCTTGTTTAAATATCCTTTTTTTACATTGATAATTCATTCTTTAATTTTTGAATCACTTGAACAATTCCCTCGAAAAATTGCTCATCGAACTATTTGAAAAAGTTGCATCTCTTAACCTGAAACATTCAATTTCATTAAATAAACCTTAAACATAAGTTTAACATTCAATTTTATTAATCAAATAACAATAAATTCTCTCCAGATAATTGCGGCATTTATAAAATCTCCGACCAAGATTATGATAACTCCATGAGGTCCTTAATAGGGCTTTTAGCCCACAATAGCAAACAAGATTACCTAAATTTGAACTTATTGTTGTATTGGTCGATGATGATGACTCCATCTGCATATTAAAGAAAATCAATGCCAAATATAAGATAATCTTTTTTAGGTGATGAATATAAATCCTAACTGCCCTAACTTTTCCAACATAACATCACACAAATCACTTCAATATTAGTTAATTTTATTTAGTAAATAATGCTTTTATATATGAGAAAGATTTATATAAACTAGATTTGATCCAAGATTCTACAATTTTTCTACATATGCTAATGCTATTAATGACCTTTGACTAATTAAACTCGAACTAAGAATACCCTAACATAAGCAAATGACTTCAATTCATTTGTATTCAAATAACTTCAACTCATATGTATGCAAACAACCTTTGAATTCATCTGTATTCAAACAACTTCAATTCAACCAAAAGCCAAAAAAAAAATTCATAACATTTATTTTGACTATACCATCTTCTATGACAGTCAAAGAAAACCACGTATAAATGACATCATATCTCAACACTTAGAATAAGATCAATCTAGATAAGAGCACTGAAGTTCCCACTTACGCTGAGAAAAGCTCACAGAAGTAGCCATCTTCTATGACAGTCGAAGAAAACCACGTATAAATGACATCATATCTCAACACTCAGAATAAGATCAATCTAAATAAGAGTACTGAAGTTCCCATTTACTATGTGGAAAGCTCAAAGAAGTAGTCTAAAGATTAACTAACCAATGGAGACCAAGCAACAAAAGCATTCATTAACAGTAACACTAAAGGGATTAACAACTCCATTGCGTCTGAAACTAAAATACATGAAAGCAACCCTAGAATACATCTTGTCCTTAGTCATAACTTGGCAAAAATAACCAAATAAACAAATACAATACAAAATTAGAACAACTTGAGACACTTAAGGTTGGGCACAACATCAACCGCACAGAGAAGCTCACCCATGAGCCAACAGTTAGACAAAGATCCTTGCAGGGGCCACTCTTAAAATCTAGCAACTCGAACCCTAGAATAAGGGCGAATGAGGGATTCCATCCACAAAGACAAACCCATAATTGAGGGTCACTGAGAGATTCCACCCATAAAGACAAACCAATTGAGGGCTTTCATGCACATAGACAAATCAATTAATGAAGGATTCCAGACGGTGATTGAGAAGTTAGGGATTCTAGATGATGGAGAAGTAAGAGATGAGGAAATTCGATTTTGTTAGGTTAATTAATTAATTTTCTTATTAGTTAAGTTAATAGGTTATTTGTTTAAGTTAATTTGATAAGGTTAGTTTATTACAGTAAATCCTACATATTAAAATAATAAAATAATAAAATAATAAAATTTTTATTTTAAGAAAGCAAATCTTACACTATCACGTTAAATCCAAGGTAATAATGTGGGACCTGCCAATACAATAAAATAATGTAATATAGTTGTCAATTTCTTGATTATTTTGGAATTATATTTAAACGTTTTTTAAATGTTAGGGTTTTATTTGTACTCTTTTAAACCTTAGGATTAAATTTGTTAGAGGATGTAAACATTATGATTAAAAAATGACCCTTTTGCCTCATTTATAAGGAACTAAAATAATCTAGGTTTAAGTAAGTAGGTAGGAATAGGAAGACTAATTAATCATAACAAAATACTACCTTAAGGATAATATATTTCAATGCTCTTATATATGGTCAATCTTAAATCCGTCATGCAGATGTACATGGAAAGAAAGATTCCATTTCCTCCACTTCAATGAAAGGAATACAGGGTTAGACTCATGAATCTTTTATTACAAAATGAATGTAAATGGAGTTTGAGTCAAATTAACTAATCATATTCTTTCTTATCTATTTATTAATAGTAATGATCTTAATACTTTTAGATTTTATTGTT
Organism: Erythroxylum cassinoides; assembly: GCA_027478405.1. Classification (NCBI taxonomy): domain Eukaryota; kingdom Viridiplantae; phylum Streptophyta; class Magnoliopsida; order Malpighiales; family Erythroxylaceae; genus Erythroxylum; species Erythroxylum cassinoides. The sequence continues at coordinate 23,548,937 of JANIPM010000007.1, forward strand.
TTAATTGGGAAGTGGACCAAGTCTCTTAACGTGTGCTGATTGTGTGGGATTTTTGGCTAAGCATTGCTGTATGTAAAGGTATGCAGTAAACAAACAAAATATGAATGGCTTGATTAGTAGAAAATAAAAAGACAAAACTTATTTTCTTTGCATACTAAACGAACTAATACATAGAAAGAAGGATTCCATTTGCCGGGAGAGAACGTCACATCAAATCTGACGACCAAACAAAATAAACACCCGTAAAAGCACACAAAAATCATTCCTTTTTCTCTCTCTCACAATAATTCTCCAATTAAACTCTTACATCATAACCAATCTTCTTCTTCTTCTTCTTCTTCAAAATCTAATCTTTATGAACCCAGTACGCCCAACGCCGCCCTCTTTCCCTCCCTTCTTCTTCAACGCTTCTACGCTTCTGGGTACTCGGTAAAAGATCAAAATTTGATACTTTTTGATAGAAACAGAGCTTAGTGATCCATCATTCATGGCAATGTCGCCTCCTGACAGATCAAAGCAACTTCACAACTTCTCCATGCCTTGCTTAAAATGGGGCAACCAGAGAGTCCTTAGGTGTGTCAAAGTCGTTGATCATCATCAACACAATCAACGATCCTCTTCCTCAAATCCCAACGGATTCCAATCCAAACCCACCAACCTCGATCCTTCTAAGAACAATAAGCCATATCCAATTCAGAATCCAAGTTCTGTTCTTGAAGATGAGAGAGCAGTAATCGATGATCCTTCTAGGCCGTGGAATTTGAGGACCAGAAGGGCAGCTTGCAAAGCGCCACTACGTGTAGAAGAGAAGACGAATACTCCTCCGAGGAGAGTTTCGGAGATTGTATCACCGGGAATGAATGAAAATTGGGTGGATAAGAGGCAGAGTGTGGAAACGATGAAGAAGAGAGTCAAGTTCTCTGTTTCATTAGCAAAACAAGAGATTGAGGAGGATTTCATGAAAATTGCAAGGATTAGGCCACCCAGGAGGCCCAAGAAGAGGCCAAGAATGGTTCAGAAGTATTTGGATGTAAGGATTTGCAGTGTTTTATTATTGATTTCTGTTTCTTCATGAGATTTGGATGAAGTGTGGTAATTTGGTCTTGGTTATTGAAAGCTTTTCTATTTAGAGTGTTAAGCGAACAAACATTGCGCTGCATCGAGACAGGTCGTTATGTTAAGATTAATTAAGACTTGGAATTGGTAAGAATTAAGTAAGCGTTGCATGCTCAACATGTGTTTTTCTTCAAACTGAACCATTGTGATATTATGAAGTATCTGTTTTTGTATATTTTGACATTGTTGGGAAGAATATTGTTTCATATTCTGCTTTTGTTTTGCAGTCAATTTTCCCGGGATTATGGTTGACAGAAGTTACAGCAGATTCATATAAAGTTCCAGAAGTACCTGAATCATGAAAGATGATGATCCCTACTCCTTATCTTTTGGTATTTTTCTAATTTGTTCGGACCTGTTCCAGTTCATCTAAACAAAGACTACTATCTCATATTAATCCTTGTCATTTGAGTCATTGGACATGGTACTCAATAATCTTTTTTTCTTTTTCAGGAGGAATATGGTACGAGATGATAGAATATTGTTGAGTTTCTCTCGCCCTGATGTCTAACACTGATGCACCAGTACATCAAGTCATGGCCACATTGCTCCTTCTTTTGTAAATTGCAAATTCAATTAAATAAAATATTTGGTCTTTGGATGCTATATTTTGCTCTTTTATGTTCTAACTTTGTTGAGTCATTTTGTTGTTCTTGTTCAGTTACAAGAAACTCTGTCAGGTCTTTGGAAATTTGTGCAGGTCATTCATAGAAGCAATAAGCAGTTCAGACAATTAACTGAACTGTAACTTGATATAAATGAATTCGTAAAATCCAAAAACACAATGCTTTCATCACCGCGAATTTCCGGTGGTTGCCAATTTTCCATGTGTGACTATGAATTACTAGATGTCTTTTGCTCAGCAAAACCAAGGATTTTAGGTTATTAATAACTCTATAGTTGCCTTTCCCAGTCAATAATTGCTTTAGCATTTTAGTTCTGCCTATATACTGAACTCGTATATGTTCAATCTTCACGCATGAAGGCATCAGGTTACTGGTGAAGCTATCTCTTATGCACATTCAAATGATTTTGCGGTGGAAAGGGGTTTCCTTAAGAAAATATTGAGTTCTACAGATTATCAACACCATAACTGTTGGTCTACCAATTAATGACTGTGTCATACTTATGATTACTTTTACTGCTTTCCGTTCTTAGGATGAGGCAATAGAGCCTTGATGGAAGTGTTTGAGAATAAATGGTACATTGGCAAAGAAATCTGGCCGTGGCTAGAGGAAGTTATTTGAATTCACAACTGGTTCAGAAGTTTTTAGTTAGGCCATTACTGTAGGTGGGAAGCATGCTGCGTACTTTGAACGATTTGTGGATATAATTAAGTTGAGATCCCAAGCATTTCATTGTGTACGGATTGAGCTATTCTCTCAGAAGGATGCAAAAATGTTAGTAGCCCGGGGCTTGTGTTACCGCAAGTGATACACTGATGTGAGCAATTGCCAAGTTTTCATATTGCATTGCCAAGTTTTCGATCTTCACAAGATCAAGAGCAGGAATGGCAACTATGTTGTCATCTTATAGAAGATGCATGCTTCGGAATTTGCCTTAGATGTTTCTGCTCCCAGTTGAGGGTAATTCATAAAGATTACTTTTGCAGCTACTTGGGAATCCTTTAGTATAAGTACTGCTTGCTAGATTTGGTTCCCTTAGGATTAGGAGAAAGACCAACACATAAAACTGCATCAATATTGATGAAACATAGTTTCATTATTTAGATACAGTCATCTCAGGTGAAGTGCTCTGAAGAATCCTTAACCCTCTTGGTTGCTGAAAAAATGATTTTGGGTTCATATTTTTAACTTTACACATTAAAACAGATAACGGGAAAGAAAAACTGAGATGTTCACTGCACAAAAGCAAGGAAACATAGTTTCTGAAAACCAAGGAAAATTTTGAAGGAAAGCCAATAGTTCCAAACTAAAAGTTTGGACTGATACCACCAAAATGGTTAATTAACAAAATTTTGGGGTACTATATAATTATTCAAATATTTTTAAAATAATTTCCTAAAATAGACATATTTAGAAATAAGTCAATGACATGAACCAGTCGCTTGGCCTTTTTATTCCCTGTGTGAGAGAGAAAGAGAACTAGGAAATGAAAAAAGGGAGGAGGCAGAACTTAGAAAAGGAAATACAACTGAATTCAGAAAATGAATCTAATTCTGTTTACTAATTTCAACTTATATTCATTCTAAATGTTGCAGATGATTCCACTGTACATCCATCTGCCTAGTATCATTCCTTTTCTACTAATTCATTCACAACATTCCTTCATTGGTTCCCATATCTTATGTTATGGCATTGTCTTCTATCCAAGATTGCAGTTGTATGCAAAGTGTTGTGCATTGTCTTAATACATTTGACAACTTCTGCATATGAAAACAAGTGGGAACAAGAAAAGCAATTGGATTCAGCAGTAGTTGAGTGAACTAATTGAGAGAACTCTGCAACTATTACAGAGAGAGTTAGGCAAAGAGTGCTAACTCCTTTAAAGCTTAAACCTATTTATAATATGTTTTGAACATTTTAGTAATTGAATTAAAATTAGTTTGGTTATTTTAGTAATTTTAAATTCTAATTTTAATTAGAATTACAAATGATTATGATTAAATATCAATTATCTCTAAAAAAGACCTAATTTGTTGGACCCACTGCTGGAGCCCAACATTTGATGCTAGACCCCGCTGCTGGAGCC
>JANIPM010000007.1:23582205-23597008 GCA_027478405.1 Erythroxylum cassinoides
AATAATCTCATCGCAGAAAATTTAAATGAAACATCATATCCTTACGCTATCTTTACTTTTTTTTTAGAAAAGCGATTCAGGTTAGTTCATCCATTCTTCTTATGTACTTTTGGTTTATGTTAGCTGGTAGAGTCTATTGTTTCAGATTGGTGAAGGTGATTTGGATCCAAGATTATGTGATACTAATTCATGTATTCGAGAGCCAAAGATGAAGCTATGGTATAGGATACTCTGGTATATTCTTTGTCACTATATAGGAAAGCTTTCCTGAGTGACATTGGAATTCTAACATACTTTAAAATTTTAAGTGATTGTTGTGCTCATTTTTCTTTTACAAGTTAGATGCTTAATTATGCCTTCTGTATTAATTTAAGTTGATTCACTCTAATTTATCTCTGTTGTTATGACGAGCTTCCTGTGCAGGTAAACATTATAATTTTCTATATTAACATTTTGTAGTTAGTATTTCATTATTTAGATATATCAACTTGTTTGTGAGCATGGTAGTTTTATAATTCTAATATACTTTTTTTTCTTTGTAGGATGGTGATGATTAAGATTAGACAAGGAGATACTTAGTAAAAGATTTTAGATCACCCATACACATTGGTCTAAGTAAAAGATTTTAGATCACCCATACACATTGGTTTTGTTTGGTATTTATATTTCACTTATATATATTGTAAATGAATATTTTAGCTAGTGTTTTTTTCCTTTTGTATTTTGAATATATTAAAGGATTGCGTTTTACAATACTTTATGAACTACATATTATATATAAATGCAATTTTTTATGTTTACATTTGATAGTACTTACGCAATTCATAAGATCATATAAATGCATTTTTTTGTTGTTTACATTTGGTAACGAAAGAATGAATTATTGCTTTTATTATTTGTTGCCTAAAAAAATTTGCTTTCTTAAAAATGTTGCAATATCTATTTAACATTGTTGTTATAGTTTAAAACTACTGTGTTGCCTTAGTCAAAACTTAAAGCAACATTTTTTATTTTGTTGCCTAATCAAAAAATTATGTTGCCTTATATTTATTACAATGCCACTTCTTGTAACGATATGAATTTTGTTGCCTTAATAAAAAGGAAACAATAATTGTACTTATAGCTATGTTTTATCTGTTGCCTAAATCACTTTTTGCTGTAGTGAAAGAGTTGTACCTTTCTTTATCAATAAATATACAATTCATTATTTTATGGTATCAGAGCACCACATCTTGTTAACCTACAACCCACATTATAGAAGATGGGAACAATCTAAATAGGTTAACTCAGTCAAACATAGCATCCAAATCTAACCTCGAAAAACCTCAATAACCCAAAATGTCTCCATCATTTAGATTAGCCTAGGTCGGTCTTTGTGTCACAACTTCTCTCATCGTGAAATTACATCTTGATATTTGCAGTGGTTACCATATTGCAAATATCTTTAGGGTTGATATTTCCTTGCTATTGTCGATGATTTCTATAGAAAAATCGTAGCTCACAAACTACTTTTCGAGAGTTTGAGCAGAACAACATTCAATAGTTTTTATTAACTTAGTAAAGAATGATACGAAATTTATTTAGGAAGATAGCCCTTGTAAAGGCTTACAATCCATGACTTTAAATAATACTGTTGCTAACAATACTTAACTAACAACTAAAGAGTAGGAAAACACCAAAAAAAATAGCAATTGGATTTTGAATATGCAATAAGTGGAACTAAAGAATCGATCAAGTATGACTTCCAAAAGTTAGTGTTGCATTCCAACTCTCCTCCTCAACACTCACTTTAGTTCTCTTCATTATATTAAGCTGATGTCAAAAAATTTTAAGCTTATTGTCATTTAAGCCTTTTGTAAATAAATCAGCAATATGGTCTTCTATTTTAATATGCTTTAGCCTGATTTCTTCTTGCAGAACCTTTTTCCTTATAAAGTAATAATGAATTACCACATGTTTCGTTGTTTAATGATAAACCATATTTTCTACTAATCATATTGTTGATTGGTCATCACAATTTAAAGGAACTGCATAATCTATTGATTGGCATAGATATTTAGCATTTAAACCAGCCAAGTACATTCTTGAGCTTCCGTCGCTACTACTTGATACTCTGCTTCAACTGTTGATAAAACATAGTTTGTTGTCTTTTACTACATCAAGAAATTGCTCCTGACCTAAGCATAAAAACATATATTGTACCTGAATGTTGAGTATCATGGTCACTTACAAATTGGTGTTGCAATAACTAACTAACTTGTAGTCTCCATCCTTTTTATAAAAAAATACCATATTCTAATGTGCTCTTCACATATCTTAAAATTCATCAAACTGCTTGCAGATCAGGCTTCTTTGGATTTTGCATATATCGACTCACTATACCAACTGTATAAGAAATATCAACCTTTGTTAGAGTTAGATAAATTAAGCTTCCCACCAATTGTCAATACATTGTTACATCTTCTAAATCCTTCCCTTCGTGAGCACTTAGTTTGACATTTAGCTCTATTGGAGTTGAAATTGGCTAGCACTCAAATATTTTGAACCTGTTAAACAAATCTCTAGAATATTTTTACTGATGAAGAAAAAATCCTTCTTTTGTGTGGCAAATCTCAAGTTTAAGAGGATGCTTGAGTTGTCCAAGTTCTTTTTATATAGAAATGAATTGATAAGTTCTCGCTTGTTTGAATGATTTCTTCTTTGTAATCACCTATTTTAATTCAATCATCCACGTGCATTAGAACAGTAGCCAATTTTCCTCCTTTAGTTTTGTCAAACAAACTAGAATCTAAAGGTGTCACTAAAAAACCACCATAAATAAGAAATTCAGCGATTTTACTATACCAGGCCCTTGGAGATTGTTTTAACCCATAAAGTGTCTTTCAAAGTTTACAATCATACTCAAGATGCTTTTGATTTTGAAAACCCATTGGTTGATTCACATAAATTTCTCAATCTAACTCTCCATGTAAAAGTGCATTTTTTACATCTATCTGCCATAACCTCCAATTTTTACTAGTCGCAAGTGTGAGTAACACTCGAATAGTTATAGGCTTTGCAACTAGACTAAATGTTTCACCATAGTGCAAGCCATATTGTTAGGAAAAACCCTCAAGCTACTAAATGAGCTTTGTGTTTTTCAATTGATCCATCTGTGTAGTGCTTTATTTTAAAAATTCATTTACAGGAAAAGGCTCCACTTCTTTTGGCTTTGGCACAAGCTCCCAAGTATGATTTTTGTTCTAATGTAACAATTTCCTCTTCCATAGCTTTGTCCCACTTTAAATCTTGGAAAGCTTCCTCAAATGTCTCTAGTTCTTTTGCATCTATTTCTTCCACTATTACAGTGTTAGCATATTTAGGATTTGGCTTTCTTACTCGGGCTGATCTTCTAAGTGAAATTGGTGTCTTAGCTTCACTAAGCTCACCTTCTCACTTAGTTGGTAATGAACATCAATTCGCCAAGGACTTTGAGCTATGAATTCTTCAATATAATCATCATCTTCAGTATTTATCGCTCTATCAAAATTCAATTGAATTTAAGAAGGTTATGACAAATTTTTAGAATCATTTAAGTTAAACAATTATTTCTTATCTAAGGCCACCAAGAAGATGATTCATCGACATGACATTCCTAGAAATATAACATTTTCCAGTTGTAGGATCACAACATTGCTACCCTTTCCTTTGATTGTTACATCTTACAAACATACACCTGATGACCTTCTTGCTCATTTTACTACGGAATTGTTCAAGTATGAATAAGTAGCATACACATCCAAAAATTAAAAAATAGCTAATTATGGGTTTTATATTCCACAATTTTTCAAAAGGTGCAAGAAAATAAAACCTTTGTTGACGAAGTCGATTAGTCACAAAGGCTATAATATTCATTGCTTCCTCTCAAAATCTTCCTGGCACATTTTTTGCTTGAAGCATACTTCGACAAGTCTCCATAAGATGTTTATTCTCTCTCTCCACCATGCCATTCTGTTATGGTGTGTTAGCACATGTAAGCTAATGATATACTTAACTTGCTCGAAGGTATTGAGAAAACTCGTCCAAGTTACATTCTCCTCTATTATCAATATGCAAGCAACAAATTTTTTTTATCTATTTCTGCTTCAGTTGTTTCTTTGAACTCTTTAAACTTTAAGAATACTTTAGATTTTTATTTCATAAAATATACCAAATCATGCCGTGAGAAATCACAATAAAAGTCCCCATATACTTCATCCCAAGAGTTGAAAATTGCTTCACAGGTCCAAACACATCTGAGTGAATTAGTTTTAATGATCCGTTGCTTAAACTTGGACTTCTCATATAGTAGGCTTTTCCATATTGCTAGCCAACACAAATTACATTAGTTTTTACTTCTAGCTTTGGAAGTCCTTTCACCAGCGACATTTTCGTCATCAAATCTAGCTTGGAACAATCTCATGCGTCGTAAATCCACTGTTTCATTTTTCTGAGCCTTGTTTACATATGCAATTTTAGCTAACATCACGTAAACTGACTCTAATCTTTGTCCCTCTATAATCGGCTTTTCGAAAATTTTAAGATCACGATACACCTTTACATCTTATGAGCCAAATAAAACAAAATGTTCAAAAGATGTTAACTGTGTTAATAAAAGCAAACTTTTCTTCCTACCAGGAATATGGTAGACATTTTGAAATGATATATCATTAACACTATACTGGGGAGAGATTAATACTGTACCAATATGGGCTATCAGTAACTTAGAATTATTTGTTATCACTACCATATGACTTTCCTTATACTTCGACAAATTTTTGCAGCTTTCCTTTATCTCTTGTCATATGATTTGAGAAACCCGAGTCAACAATCCAATCTTTCTCAAAATCAATCCTGTAGTGAGAGCTAGCTCCTTTTGTTCTGTAGCAAAAAGTGCCTCTACATCCCATTATTCTTCTTTTTTTGAAAGTAACAATGTTACTCTCAGCTGTCTTTTTCTTTGATCAACAAGCTTTTGCAGTGTGACCCTTCTTTCTGTAATCGTAACATTTCCCTTCAAATTTCTTATTATTTCTTTCGTTCTTCGTCACTCCTCCTGCATGATCAATCTTTTTATCTTGATGCCTCTTCACTTTATCTTCATTTTGTTTCGATCTACCCACAACTTGCTACTTGGAACTCATCCTTTTACTTCTATTGGCATAGAGCGCTTATTCTTCATTCTTCAACGAGATTCCTCCCATTTGTTTAGCTAAAGTTTCTGGACCAGCTAGCAAATTTTTGAACTCAACAAGTGATGGTTGATTTTGCCATCCCTGTATTACCGCAACGAAGCCTTTATATTTAGGTCTCAAACTATGAATGATTAGTCGCTTCTTATTGGTTTCTCTAATTGGAGCTCGTTGTTCCAATTCAGAAATCTCCTGACATAATAACTTCACTCTATGGAAGTATTGAGAAATTGTCATGTCGTAGTATTGTGCTATCGATAATAGCTCGCTCTCTAGAAGTTGAAGCCTCATATCATTCTTCTTTGAAAATAGCTTGTCCAGGATATCCCAAGCTTTTTTAGAAGTATTCATATCTCGAATGTGCCCTAGCACATCTTCTTCAACTGTTGTCTTCAAGGCAAACATTACTTTTCTAGCTTTAATCTTCCGTTTCTATAGAGTACCATTTGCATCTTCTGCTTCTGGTTGCGTAACTCAATTTTCGTTGATGACCTCCCACAAATCTTGGCCTTGCATATAGGAGCTCATACATATAGACCAAGAATTGTATTTTTGATTATTAAGCTTTTTTATTCTGCCCATGACTTGAAGTTCACTCATCCCTGCCAAAGGAAAATTCTTAGAATAAGACTTTTACTATTGGCTTGCTCTGATACCAGAATGTAGGAAAATCGCGGCTCACATACTATTTTTCAAGAGGTTGAACATAATAGCGCACAATAGTTTTTTTAAAACTTAGTAAAGAGTGATATAAATTTTATTAAGGAAGATAGCCCTTTTATAGGCTTATAAACCATGACTCTAAATAATATTGTTGCTAATAATACTCAACTAGCTAATAATACTCAACTAACAGCTAGAGAGAGGAAAACAACAAAAACATAGCAACTGGATTTTGACTTTGTAATAAGTGGAACTAAATAATCAGTCAAGCATGATTTCCACAAGTAGGTGTTGCATTCCAACAATTTCACTATATACACAAAGGTTTATTTAATGATTTACAAATCAAAAAGTCAAATGAACTTGATTAATTATATTAATATGGTTAAAAATCAATTATTCTTTAAAGTTAAGATTGTGCATAGTAGTAAATGATTTTAAGTTTCACTTAAAAAGTATTGTATTCACACTCCACAATAAAACAAAGTAACTAAAAAAACCACAAACTCTTGTTAAACATAGAATGATCTTTGCTTTTTCAAGCTAACTTATAAAAGCTTTAGGGGATGACATTATAACTAATGCATACCTTATAAACTATACACCTACACCAATTTTACAAGGGAAAACATCTAATGCATTGCTTTTTAATTCACCACCAAATTACTTGCATTTATGAATATTTGAAAGTTTGTATTTTACTTCTACTCATGCTAAAAAAAACTATCAAAATTTAACAAGTGTATTGTTCGTTACATTTTTCTTGGTTATCCCTAACGAAAGAAGGGTATAAAGTCTATTGATATTAATCTTAATAACATTTTTATATCTCATGATGTTAATTTCTTCAAAATAGAGTTCCTTTTGAATGCACTCCCACCATTATTGACAGTCTAATAATACCAATATTTGAAGACATTAATCTTATTGTTAACTCACCTGCTTCACCAAAAGCATCTGCCATATAAATACCTACTTAATCAGACACATCTACCACTGAAACACCTATTATACTTGTGAATAATGAACCCAATGATATTACATATCTTCATATATCTCCACCTAATTCCCATATACCACTATGCCCCATCACTCTAAGAGACCCACCAAAAGATAATTCTTTTAAAACTTTTACGTAGAAGCCACCATATTGTCTTGGCCTAGGTCATCATCTACCTCTAATATGATCACCACTTCAAGTATTCCTAACAATCTCTCCTAAATTATTTTTATGATTAATTATCCACTTCTCATAAAAATTTTACCATTTCTTTAACTATAAAAAAACATCATGCCTTTACCAAACCTACTAGTTGCAAATGACTATACAAAGTAAGAGATCAAATTTGATGGAACCATCAAATGCTAAAATGTTTGATTGGTCACTATAGGATATAATTAGATTGAAGATCTAATTATAGTGACTTTCACCTTTATTGTCAGTGTGGTCATTATGTGTCCTCTAATTAGTATTGTTACCATTCAAGGATGGAATCTCCATCAAATTGATATCAATAATGCATTATTGCATGGTGATATTAATGAAGATGTTTACATGTCACTACCTCCTAGATTCAAACAAAAGGGTGAGACTCAAATATGTAAATTTCACAAGTCATTATAATGCTTGAAACAAGCTTCGAGCTAATGGTTTTAGAAACTATCCTCATCCTTCAAAAGTGCTAATTTTCAATGATTAAAGACAAATTATTCACTATTCATTTGAACTCATAAAGTTAGCTTCACCATTATTCTTGTTTATATTAATCATGTGATTTAGTAAGTAGCAATATTCAACAAGTTGAAAACATGAAGCAATTCTTATCAAAGAAATTTAAGGTCAATCGTTTTAGCTAACTCAAATACTTCTTAAACATAAAATGGCATGGTCCTTAAAGGTATTTGCCTTTCTATAAGAAAATATGCATTAGAGATACTAGAAAATGTTGATTTTTTTATCTAAATTGTAAAATTTCCTTTGGAGCAGAAATTGACTCTTACATAATCTAGTAAAGACCTTCTAAATGATCCATCAAATTACACGTGCCTTATATGAAGATTGATCTATTTTATTATCACTAGACTTGATCTAGTTATGTAGTCCACATCTTAAGTCAGTATTATGGATAAACCATGCGCACTTCATATTGAACCAATATATATAATCGATAGATACATCAAGCAAACTCAATAATAAGGTATTATACTAAACTCTATAAGCACACTATAGTTAAATGCTTTTTGTTTACATTAGGTATGCTACAAAGACACAAGAAGATATATGATAGCGTATTATGTATTTATACAACAATAACTGATTTCCTAGAAAAAAAAAAGTAACACATGATAGCTTAATCACTTGCTAAAATTAAAATATGGTTCTATGGCTAGCACATATTATGAGATTACTTGGTTAAAAAAAATATCTTAAAGGATTTAGGGATCAAACATCCTTAACCAATCATATTGTTTTCTGATAACCAAGTTGCCTTATACATTGCCTTAAATTTAGTCTTCCATAAACTAATAAAGCATATTAAGATTGACTATCTTCTTATTCATAAGAAGATTTAGGAAGACTTAATCAAATCAATAATGTGAGGACCATCTATCAAGTTGGATTTTATTTATTAAAGCATTAAGTGTATTAAAGTTTGAGGTGCTACTTAGCAAGTTGAGAATATAAACTTCAACTTAAAAGGGAATGTTGAAAATAATTAAATAAAATAGAAAAGCAAAGATTTTATATTACTTGCAATTAGTTTGTCACTAATTACAAGAGTGCTCGGATAGCCAAGGATACGCCTATTTTACTAATGTCTAAGTTGGACCTTTATAGACATCTTACCTTCCGTTTAAAAAAAGGAAATAAAGATATACTACTCTTAAACTCGACATATTGATTCAAGTAAGTATGTGCATTAATGTTCTTTAGAGTAGTTGAATATTAAGGAAATATTTGATGCATTGATTGATGATATGAGTTCGAGAAAATTTCTACAAATTATATGTCCAATGTTTATTGAGTTGATTAAGGAGTTGTACACTATCTTTAAATTTGATAAACTTAATACTTTCACTTTACATAGGCTTAATGTGATGTAATGTAGATTAATGGGCAAAGAATTTAAACAAAATGTCACTAAATTCAGTTTGGCCTTAAGGTTTATAATTGATGAACATGCCAGTTCTACCTAATATGAGGAATCTATTATGGACTATCGCGACTTTGATCCTTTAGAATTTTGGAAATCAATATCCTGTAACAAGCTTGTGTATTATCCAAGTCAATCTAAAAGAAGTTTTCTTAAAGAAAACTTTAATGGGTATATTTACAACATTTTCTTGATTTTAATTATTCTAGGAGTAAGATTAGAACTTCTACGTGTACTAAAGCTAAGTTATTCTTTATTCAATATTATATAAGGTTTGTGTTAATTTAGACGCTTGGTTAGCTATAAAATTTAACACTATTTTATCGTTTAACAAGAATTTGTCTCTTGTTTCTTTTATTACTCAGTTATTATTCTTAATTTGTTTGATATTGCTAATACTGATATGCATATCATTTAGGGAAGTTCTACATCATATAAACATAAGAAATTAGATGCTCAATAATCCTTATATCTTCCTACACGATTAATCTAACACGAATGTTATCTTTGGTTGGAGAGGTTGGAACATAAAATTTCTAAAATGGAAAATAATTTGGATACTTTGCTCTGCTTTGTAAGGTTGACACCTCCATGTCCATCAACACTGTAATGTATTTAATTTCAAATGCTTACAACTAAAGACAATGTTATAATCTTTCACTCATCTTATATTGATTGGTTTTGTTGAGTGTGAGCATCTTATACATACATTGAGGAAAATATATGATTTAGGTATATAGGGTAAGTGAATGCATACACCATTTTAGAAGAGGTCTTTATTTTTATTGATGAAATTTATGATTTATGCTTGGACTCTTGAATACTATGATTCTTATATATTGATACTCCTTGTTGTCGCTTTGAAGCTTCTTATTATTGTTTAGAAATAACACTTGAGTTAGGATACATTTTTTGTTTAAGTTTCACTGTATAAAAGAAACGACGAGCATGACTACTATTATTCTATAAATTACTTAAAGTATCTCGATGGTTTTATTGAATGAAAATGTGTAAGACTTGATGTATTTTGATACTCATATAAGCTTTTAAGCCTAAGAGAAATTCATTTAATTTATGCTCATACATTTTTCTTTGTTATGTGTTATTAAAGATGACTTGTTATACAAGAACTTGCTCGTGTATATATTTTAAGACCACATTTTTGGTGAATTTACGCATAAAGATGATATAGGCACTTACATATAGTCATTATTGACCTATAAAAGCCTACCTTAATTTTTATCGATAAAAAAATTATTTGAGCTTTGATCTTTCTTTTCTTGCATATTGACCTTGTTACAAATCACTTTAAACTTCTTCTCATTGATTTCCTTACCCCTAAATTAAAGGAATTGTATAAAGTTTATTTGTATAAGATTTTAACTATTTTTATGAAAAGCAAATCAATTGATTTAAGTTGTAATGTTTTTATTTTTTAGTTTTCGTAGAATGAGGGAGAAGAATAGCAAAAGAAATCTCCTTTTTGATTTTTTTGTTATAAAAAAAGGGGGAAAGGGAAGAAAATGGCATAAATAAATAATGAAAAAGAGTGATTATGTGATTAAAATCATGTAATTTAAATCAACTAAACTTTGGAGTGATTTGAATTCAAACTTATGTGGATAAGTTTGTATAATTCCTTCAATTTTTTAATCCCAAAATTTCCTTTCTTGCCATGCCTTTACCTAAGCTACGCTATAACCCTTATCAAGACCCTTTGATTTATGTATTAAATTCACATTTATTAGTGGTTGAGATATGATTCATGAGCAAGCTTATGGAAATAACTCCCTATATAGAAATAACTTGCTATACATTGATTTCAGAGTTTAATAAACCTTAAACAATTTTAGTGTATAGAGTGAAATTTATGAGAAAGTATCAATTTTTGTTTAATTTGATTTTGATAGAATTATTTATTATCCAATTTTACGTATTTACTCTTTTAACCTGCATTACTATTATCCTGTCATATTTGCATATGGGTCTACTGGAAATAATCTCTCTACTATATAGAGGTAAGGTTGCATATTATCAAATCCCTCCAGACCCCACTTCAGTGCGGGACTTCAAGGGTATGATGATGATGATGATGACGAGATGTTGTATCTTCATTCTAAAAATTTATCCTATAGTAACTTTTGGAATATTTTTGTATAACATGAAAGAGGATGAAAGGTTGTTAAAAGGATGACTGAAATGTTGAATTAATGTATGCTTGAGAACAAGTATGACTCTAGTGTGCAAGAATTCAATAACTGATGATTGTGTCATATTAATTGAACTTATCTCTTTTATTTTGAGTTAATTTTGGTGCTTAATTGCAAAATTTAATATTGATTTGATTCAGGAGATGAGAAGTGGAGAATAGAGTAAGTTTGGTTTAAAATATCAATTTGGAACATCATTTGTTAAATTCATGAAATTTTGAAAAGATGGAATCAAAGATGACAGATTGCTGAAGTTGATAAAACGAGATCATACCTAGAGTTAGAGTCACTTTAAGAAGTTCAATCTAATTAGGAGACTTATTTTCAACCTTGTGATATAGGGATTTTGATTGTTTAAATGATTATTTATGGAATATTGAAAGAATACTCTTGTGGGTGAGAGAAAAGAAGAACACATTTTTGTCTTCTTTCATCTATCTTTAGTGAGGAAAAGATAGCCATGATTGCTTGAATATGAATTTTTTGATTCAAAGAGAATTAAAACTCTAGTTATAACTTTGGAAAGTTTTATTCTAAACTTGAATTTTATTTTAATTCAAGTATTTCTTATTTATTATTCTTATATTTCATGAATAGTTAATATTGATTAATTTTAAAATTAATTTAGTGTTGATTATTTTATTGTTATCCATGAGTTCGATAATCAGTAATTGTCATGAATGATTAGTACAATGTAGCAAGTAAATTATTTACGTATTTACATATTTAACATGAGAGAAATAAGAAAACCAAATTAAACAGTTGTAGTTATTTCAATTATTTAATATAGAGTTTAATCTTATTCATTAAACTTATTATTATTATTTAATTGATATGGAATGATATTATGTTCAACCAATTAATGTTAAGTTTTGATTTGAATATTAAGTTTTAACCAATTAATTTAGGAAAATTGAGATTTATTATGACTATCCTAATAAGTTTCAGATTAAATGCTTGAGTTGTAAAAATTTATTCTTTTCATACCAATGATCAAAATTACAATTAAATGACATCCTTCATTTGAATCAAAATTAGGTAACATTAAATTTATTTTTTACTAGTTTTAAATTATTAATTAATTAATTATAAACCTTTATTTTATTTGGTCAAATTTGATTTAATTGTTTTGATATTCCAATTAGTTTCACGACTAATATAATAATGGGTTAATTACTAAAAACGACTAAAATTTCGTCAATTTCTAAACTTTAAAAAATAGCAATAAAATATTCAAAATTCTAATTTGTTTCAATTATAGCTCGACGTTAGTCTCACTGCTATCTTTGATAACGTGGCACTGCCATGTGTTAATGAACCCTCATTAATCAGACACGTCAACAAAATTAGTAGGTCTAAATTTGATTATTGAAATGACAATGTTTCAAACCAAAATCCTTAATTTCCTCTCACTCACTCTCACTCTCACTCTAATTCTCACACCATCGTTCGCAATTGTTAATCCCTTACTTCGTTCTCATTCTCACACCCTCGTTCTCACACAGAAAACAAATTACTAAATTCATGAAAAATTAGAAACCACCAGAAAAAGAAGTATCTTAATCGACTCTACACACCTAAAAGCAAGAGCAAGTCCATATTGGTTAAATTGAACTAGCAATCGTCAACAGGTTCCGACCACTAAAAACAAAAGAAAATGCACGAATCTCGAAAGCAAGAGAAAGAGAGAAATTAAGAGAGAGAATATTTGAGAAGAGAAGAGTAATGAAGATGACTTAGTTGGTCCCTTTGTTTTCCACTAGCATGGATTGCAGTGTAACCATAATTCTTGACATGGCTTTACAATCTGGTTTGAATGATATCGTTATGTTACATTTGAGTATGCAAGAGTTATGGCCAGGTTGCTTTATGGTGGTTACCATTGAAACATGTTTTGTGCTTTGCTCATCAGATTTTATACATGTTAATGGTTTAACAGGAGTTGACCCTTTATATTTGTCGTGAATTATCCACCATTCTATTTCACATGAAATATTTGATAGTCAAATGTTCTCTTAGGTTACAACTGCAAACGAGGGTGTGAGAGTGAGAGTAAGAGTGAGTGAGAGAAAATTAGGGATTTAAATTTAAGAAAATGATTGTTTGTGTAATTCTCTAAAAAATAAAACGACGTCGTCTCAGTTCTATAATGAAACGACATCTTTTAAATAATCAAACTCAGACGTGCTAATTTTGCTGACAAGTTTAATTAATAAGGGTTCATTGACACACAACAGTGTCATGTCAGCAAAAATAATGGTTAGACTAATGTCGGGCTAAAATTGAAATAAATTAAAATTTTGAACATTTTATTGCTAATTTTTAAAGTTCGAATTATGATTAAAAAATTGACTAAATTTTAGTTTTTTTTGTTATTAACTTCATAATTAGGGATGTCAATTTTGACCTGACTTGATTCAATTTTGGCCCAGATTTTTCAAACCATGAACTAGCCAATGTCGAGCTAGACTGAGCACAGGCCAACTTGGCCAGTGACCCGTCCAAAATTTGAAAAATGACGTCGTTTGTAAATTTTTTAAAAAATATATAACCGGATGACCTGATTCTGTCTGACCCATTGACATGCATACTTACAATAATTTAGGTAATGAGAGATTTTTTATGATTTCGACACATCCCGTCAATTCCATCAAGTTCATGAACATCATAGGGACTTAGAGTAGAATTAAAACTTTAATAGCCTCCACAGACAAACGCAGAGCATTCATCACCAACAACGTCCTCCGGAGATGTAGACGTCAGAGAACTAGGGCAAGAACAACACCCCTGATTGGCTAATTCCTGAAGAAGTTCCAGAGCAACCTCGTCAAGCCCACGTGTGGCGGACCTTCCAGTCAGTATGCTCCATCTTCCATTGCTGCCGCCCATGCTATACAATTATATTGGTTTGGTGCATGCCTCGGAAGAGTAAATGTTGACTTGGAGACATTAATAGTTTTGCTGTTTAGTACAAGTTTTGATCTACCACAACTTCTGTCGTTATAATTATGCAGTTACTAACTAAAACTTAAATGGAGACGTGTCTTACAATATTATTTGCGACTAACCGACCATCTCCAAGGTGAAGCTGAGAAACTCCCTTGTGTTATTTCCATTGGAATCCATAGTTCACAAACTTATAAAAGTTGTTTTCTTAATATAATTCATATATCATACTAAAATTGTGTGTTCCAATTTTACATTCCACTCAAGGTCATCTTAGAAATGAGTAGTAGTTCAACAGGAACTCTACCATGTATGACTAAGACCAAAAAATGATAACTAAGTGCATTTATTACTCAATGCTGGCACCTGCTCAAGGCCCACCATAAAAAAAGGCCCCATCGTTTAATATTTTGGTTAATTAGCAGTTGCCAGAGGTCCACACTCTTCTTAATTGAGAGGTAGTAATAAATGTAAAGAACATTGGTAGAAGCTGTTGATGTTTCCAAGATTAATAAATGTCAGATAATGTTGGAAGCTTCCCAAATACTCCCTCCGATTCATAATAAGAGTCGTTTTAGATACATTTTAATTATTCAAAATAAGTGTCATTCTTGACTTT
>JANIPM010000007.1:23600987-23611815 GCA_027478405.1 Erythroxylum cassinoides
CAACAAGTAACCACATATTCAATCAAAATGTCATGCATCTCACAATGCATAACATACAACATATATTCACACATAGGTAAGAATTTGCCTAATCACACAATAACTATAAATACATTACCCACCTAATATCGCTTGAGTATCCGACTCACTGCTGTCCTTCCTCTTGCGATGGAATCAGGTCGACTTGGTTTCCTATAGCAAACCAAGTCCCAAATCAATAACAATCAAAAGAAGTATTCAATCAGCTTCGCAAAACAAAAATGCTAACACTAACAATCTATACTCGACTTCCATCTAAATTCCTGAATCCTAAGAGGCAAATTCCGAACTTCCTTTCTTCAAAAACTCGTAGCCCTTTATCTCAAGTTCACAACGAATCTAAAATCACCTCATTTGCTCCTCCACAGCAAAATATATTCCCAAAATACCAAAATCCACTTTGCTGGAAACAGGGCGCTCGCCGCGACGAAGACACGTTCGCCGCGACGAAGACTTCGCTCGCCGCGACAAAAGTCACGATCGTCACGGCGAACAGGCCGCGCTCGCCACGGCTTGCACACAAGTGTGCGCCGCGGCGAACACCACGTCGCGACGTCTCCCTTTGGCACGTCGCGGCATATAATAATTCGCACGTCGCGACGTGCGGGTCTGGAGAACACCTCCGAACCCAACTTTCCAGCATTTTCTGACTTCAATCCTTCCCATTTGCAAAAAAAAACACATCTAAACATTAGATCAAGCCCTCTACTACATTTCTAACCCATTCTAACCTTCAAATCCGTCACAAAATCAACAACCCAAAGATTTCTAACCATTTTTCCGCAAACCCTAAATCTTCGATTTTAACATCATACCAAGCTATCTTAGGTTTTAATCCTACTAAAACAAGATGGAAAGAAGCTAAACTTACTGGGTATTGCTCCAAACTGTCGAAAATCTCACGAAATCACAAGCCCTAATCTCTTCTTCCTCTTCTCCTCCTACGGCAACTCTCCTCTTTCTCTTCTCCTTTGTTTTCCTTTCTTTTTCTTTCCTTTCTAATTCTTCTTAAGTCTAAAGGGAATACAAAGACTAACTTACCCCTCTTAAGAAGCCTCAACCCATTCTAACTTAAGTAAACTTCCCAAAATGCCCTCAAACCTTTTAATCCCTTAATTCCTATTTAAATCATATTTGATCCCAACTAAATCTCAATTATCCAATACTATACCCAATTTAATCCAAATTAAGCCTTAATCACATAATTAACACAATCATGCTTAATAACATCAATTAGAAAAATTTTGGGGTCCAACATATATTATATATAAATGCAGTTTTTTGTCGTTTACATTTGATAGTACATATGCAATTCATATAATCATATAAATGCATTTTTGTTGTTTACATTTGGTAATGAAAGAATAAATTATTGCTTTTATTATTTGTTGGCTAAAAAAATTCTCTTTGTTAAAAGTGTTGCAATATCTATTTAACAGTGTTGTTATAGTTTAAAACTATTGTGTTGCCTTAGTCAAAACTTGAAGGAACATTTATTATTTTGTTATTTAATCAAAAAATTATGTTGCCTTATACTTATTATAGTACCACTTCTTGTAACGATATGAATTTTGTTGCCTTAATAAAAAGACAACCATAATTATACTTATAGTTACGTTTTTATCTGTTACCTAAATCACTTTTTGCTATAATGAGGAGGTTCTATCAAGATGCTTGAAAAGCTCTACATTGTTGGTCATGTGGTTGGCACAACTACTATCTACAAGCCATGTATCACCTTGACTGATGGTTGCATAACAGGAAGCTACAAAAAATTGCTCCTCCTCATGTTGATTTAGAGCTTGAGCTTTATGTACCTATTGTCCTTCCTTCACCTTACAGACCTTTTCTTCATGCCCCATTTAGATGCACTTTGTGCATATTGCATCAGGTCAATTTCAGCATTTTGCAGATGAATGCTTAGTTTTACCATAATGCTGACAGGGGGGAAAATTATCTTTATTCTTGCTTGCATAACTGCTTCTGGAATTAAGAGCAATATTAGGACTTTTTTTCTTTCCCTTTTTTTCCTTTTTCCCTTTGCCCGATCCTTGATTTTGATGAAGTTGCAGTTTAGCCTACTAGCTCCTTCTAGTGATCCTTCATCTCTAATCTGCCTTTTTTGTTCATAAGCTTCTAATGTGTTGAGAAGCTCAAGTAATGTGGTCTTTGTGACGTCTTTTATTTCCTCCAATACAGAAATCTTGGCCTCAAATCTTTCTAGTAAAGTAACCAATAGCTTTTCTACCACCCTACTATCAGGCATAGAACACCAACTCAATGCACCTTATTCTCCTTAGTATAATGGTGTCAGTAAAAGGAAGAACATAACCATTATAGAAATGTCTTAATGCCTACTACATGAGAAAGAGTTGCCTAAAAGGTTTTGGGCAGAGACTATAAGTACAATAGTTTTTCTACTGAATAGATTGCCCACCAGATATCTCAGGAACAAAACTCCTTGTGAAGCTTGGTTTGGTTATAAACCTTCTCTTTTAAACCTAAGAATATTTGTTTTTCTATGTTTCTATCATGTTCCAAAGGTTAACAGGGACAAATTAGACTAGAAATCTAAGCCTAAAATTTTCATAGTGTATAGCTGTACTTCGAAAGCCTTTAGAAATTTTCAACTTCAGTTAGAGAAGATTATCATCAACAGAGATGATGTCTTCACGGAAGATGAGCAATGGGACTAGAATGCAAGAGGAGAACAACATTCTAATGGATTGCATCCTCAGGAAGAAGATGAGGATGAGCAACCATTCAGAGGAATAAGAATGCTCACTAACATTTATGCAAGGTGCAATGTTGCTATAATGGAACTAATAGGTTTTCAAGAAGTAATGTAGGAGCATAAATGGATTGTAACCATAAAGGAAAAGTTGCATATGATTGAGAAAATTCACAAATGATAGCTTGTTAAAAGACCTTTAAACATAAAGGTTATAGGAGTAAAAAGAGTTTACAGAACAAAACTCAATCTTGATGGGTTAGTGAACAAGCACAAAGCTAGGCTAGTTATGAAAGGGTATGCATAAGTTTTTAGAGTAGACTTTGTAGAGAATTTTAGCCTTATAGCTATGCTCGACAATATCATATTTCTGCTTGCTACAGTTGCTAAAAAGGGTTGGAAAGTGTTCTAACTTGTTGTCAAATATGTTTTTTTGAATAGATTCCTAAAAGAAGAATTTCATATTGAGCAACTTGAAGGAATTATAGTGAAGGGTCAAAAGGAGAAATTTTACCTACCATAGAAGGCCTTGTATGGTCTTACACAAGCACCAAGGGCTTAGTACAACATGATAGATGAACATCTGGTCAACTTAGGATTTAACAAAAGTTTGAGTGAAGCAACTCTGTATTTAAGAAAAATTTGGTACTTACATCATTATTGTTTCTGTTTATGTTGATGACTTGTTGATTATAGGAAATAATTAGAAGCTTATTAATGATTTTAAGTGTGTAATGCTCAAGGAGTTTGAAATGATAAACTTGGAATTGATGACTTATTTTCTTAGGCTAGAGGTGACACATCTGAAGAATTAATTTTCATTAGTCAAAGCAAATATGCTAATGAGATCTTGAAAAAGTTTCACATGGAAGAATGCAAGTCTATATAAACTCCTATGTAAGCTAGAGTGAAGTTTTACAATGAGGATGGAGTTGCTAAGATAAACAAAATTCACTACAGAAGTTTAATTGGATGTCATATTATCTCATAGCATCAAGACTTGACATAGTGTAGGCTGTAAGTCTCTTATCTAGATTCATGGATTGTGCAAGTGAAGAACACCTGCAAGTTGCCAAAAGAGTTGTTAGATACATTAAACAGACTGTTGATTATGGAATTAGGTATGCAAGGAGTGAACAATTTTAGCTTATTGGCTTTTTTGACAGTGACTGGCCAGGATATGTTGATGATATAAAGAGTACAACAACTTTTTGTTTCATTTTTGGATCAAGTGTGATCAATTGGTGTTCAAAGAAGCAAGAAATCATTGCTCAAAGAGTTAATTATTGAATATTAGATTGAATTAGTATGCAAAAGGATAAAAATTAGAATAAACATGCTTTTATAAGTTATATTGTTAGTAGTTATTGAGATAGTTAATTTCAATGGAAATTACATATTATTTACATACATATGACATTTTTGGGTAAGGATGGCCTCTGCCAATCTTTTTGAAATATTTTTTTAAAATTAAAAATATAAAACAATGTAATTTTTTTAATTAGGTTCAGGTTTGAGTTGCCCAGGCTCAGGCCTACCTGAGACTTAATTCTTCTAAAAAATGATGTTGTTTTATTTAGAATAATTATATCTCAAGTCAATCTAGGCCTGGGCCTAGCCCATAGGCCAAAAATTGCCATCCCTATTTTTGTGTAAGCTTTTGAGCCTAAGAGCAATTACATCAATATTTAAGCTCTTTTATTATTTTGTGTGTGTTATCATGCATGTTAAATAGCTCTAGAACTTGCTTTTATTATACATATTGAGAACACATTTGTTAAACTGGAAGCATTAAAGTGATAGAGACATTTAGATACAATTGTTTAGCATATTTTCTTGATAATTACCTGCCATAGTCTTTTATGAGTAAACAACTTTGAGCCTTAGACTTTTTCATTTATTATAAACCCATTATTAACTTTTATATAACCTTTTTAAAGCCTTTTTAACGATTTGAACCCTGAAGGTCATTTACATTACCTGATTGCTTGAACTTGAAATTTGAAAAGGTCTAATATTTCTTTAATTGTTGGTACATGATTAATGCTCGAAAAAAATGTTGTAAGAATGAAAATAATTATGATTAAAAAATTTTGTTTTAAGTTTTGGAACCAATGGACTTATAATGCAAAGGACCTACATGTTGTGAAGAATAAGTTTCTTGTAATGTTTCTTTGTAAATTCCCTTCAATTTTATCACCTTTTTTATTATCACAACCATAACTTAAAAGCCCTATTAAAACCTTGTAACAAGAAGTTTTGATTTTTATTTCTAGTTTATTTATAAATGGTTAAGATGTCATAATATTGCAAGCTTATTGTTAAGAGTTCTGTCATGTATTGATTGGACAGTTCTTATACTTTTCACCTTAAACACTTAAGTGCATTGAGCAAAACCGTGATGAGGGTATAAATATTTGTGCTTTTGATTTGATTATTATTGATATTAACTTATGAAGGTTAGTTATAGGATGACTTGATTCTAATTGTATGTTAATTTGATTAATATGATATTATAATTTAGAGTATAGATGGATTAGTTGAGTTTAATAAGGGATAGATGTTTATAAAATTAATGATTTAGATTATGGTTTGTTTGAGGACAAGCAAAAGCTTAAGTGTGAGTATGTTTGATAAATGCTTATTTGATTATAATTATATACCCATATTCAATAAGTGTGGACCTACAGAACTGTATACAGTGACTGTGTAAGTCTTCATAAACTTGTGAAGATTGAAAATTTTTGGTTTTAATCGTGTGAAGTATCACTCCTGTGTATGTTGCCCATGTAAGTCTCTATGCATATGTGAAATCATAAATTCAAGTATTTTTAAAAATACATAGTCACCTACATGTCCGTGTCAGTTGACTGTGTATAACCCAGAGACCCTAGTTTTACCATAAAAGGACTGAGTATAGGAAAAATAAGAAGAGAAGAGTTTTTCAACAATTTTGAGTCATAAAAAACATAGAGAGGTGATAGTTTTGATCAAATGACGAGGAAAACACAAAGATAACATCAAAAGATCTGATAGAGAAACTTTATTTAACCCAAACTTGCAGGAAGATTTATTAGAAGAAAAAATGATATTTAGAATTATAATTTCTTTATTTTCTAGTTATTCATCTGCATATTTTCCATTGATTTCATTTTCTATGGATACTAACAAATTTGTTTAGTGTCTAGGTGTGATGAACCCTAAGTTGTGATAACAATATGAGTTGATCTTTTATCTAATGCATTTTATTGATTGATTTATTATGATTCAATTATGCATTTTATTCTTGTTCTAATATATCCAAAAAATTAATGCATGATTTTATTTCATATGATTGAAATTGAGAAATCCTCTTGTATGAATAGACCTAATATAATTGGAAAGAGTTGTATGAAAACCTATAGATGGGTCATCATAAATCCTCTAGATTAGGGTCAAACCTAGTGATGGAATTCATAAATCGATAATGCAATACTAGGGATTTTAACTAGAAAGATTTTTGTTAATCAATTGACGAATTTAATAATCTTATGAAAGATATTAACATAGGAAAGGAATTTTGACGGTCCAATCTTAAATTATATAACTGCATGATAAAGAGTCAATATTTAAGGATTCTTATGAGGATTCATTACCTAGACACTATTACTTGGCATTGATTCTTCTTAGTAATTTCCTTGTTCTAAATTCAGTATTGTTTAAATATTAGTTTAGTTGTTTAGTTTATTTTTAATTAAAATCGACAATCTGATTTAAATGTTAGATAATAGAAAAAGGATAATTACTAGTACTTACAGTTTTCGTAGGATCAACCTATACTTGTTTGTGCTAGCTACTATTATACCGTGCACTTGTGGTTTTGAACATTGATAATTTCTATAAACATAGGAAGCATATCAATCAGACATCAATAGTCATTAAGCATATTGTATTCATTCATTTAAGGGCTTATTTTCATTAGTTTTAAATAGTTAATAACAATTATTTTTCCATATTTTATCTATATTATACTTAAGTTAGTAGAAAATTTCCATTAAAAGAAGGAAAGTTGCTCAACTTATGTAATCCTTTCACTTTAATTATGAAATCTTATTTTACCCTTATATATAAACATTCTAACTTACAACATTAAACTATAATTTTGATTAGACAATCTTACTATCTTAACATAATGAGATTGTGGAATTAGTTTATATATTTTGGAGGTTAATGTCTATTTAATTTAAAAACTTAGGGTTCATTTAGTTATATTTATTTTTTATTGTGATTTTTCTGAAAAAATAAAATGTATTAATGAAATGGTTATTGAGCAAAAATACAAGATTCTTTAAGTTCCCACATACACTTTTAGTAGAAACAGCAAACTTGATCAACCAAAGCATAAATTTGACTAGTATATAAACCAGGAATGGCCTAAGCCATTTCTAAACCAATAGAGTTATATCTTATTAAAATAATTGAGCGTACTCCTACGGTGATTAAGCTAACTCGTCAATGTATTATTTCTAGATTAAGTCATTAAATCCCTCAATTGGTGGCTAAGCCTGCTATAGCTTGTTAGAGCCTTGTATACCACTTATTGTTCTCTTATCAACTTCTTCAGGTCAATAAGCAAGTGCTTCTGTTATGTTACCTTGTGATAAAAGATTCTTTGATTTCTTTCCCTTTATATATTGTGTACTAAATTTCCTAACGTAATTTAAAGATAAGAGTATCTCTTTTACCTATATTTAGGAATGGCAACTAATTGGGCTCCCCAAGCCTAGGTTCGATTTAAGAATTTTAGCATAAGCTTAAATCCCAATGACTGAAGCATTATCTTGATTGGGTTTGGACATCTTGAAACCTGATCGGACCTTGCTCAACCCAATTATTTCCTTTTAAAACTTAAAATTTGAAAAAAAATTCTAGAATTTTTGGGCTTTAGGTTGGGTCAAGCCAAGTAACCTGAGCCTTAGTCTGACTTGAAGCCTAAAAATTTCAAAAAAAAAGTCTAAACCTAGCCTAAAGCCTAGTTCCTATTGACTTTAAGCTAGGTTGAGCTAGGTCAGGCCCGTGTTTATTTGTCAAGCCTACCTGTATTCCTTATCTAAGGCATCAAACACTTAATCCCTGTCTAATCTTTAGGTGTATAAAAAATGTTGCGAAGCCTCATAATTTCTTTTATGTGATAGGAGAAATTGCACTAAAAGAAAAGATGATTGATAGACTTAAAGTGTACTTGCTTCGTGGGTATGAAGAGAGAGGAATGGGTATGGAATAAAAAATAAAGTTTGGTAAGAGGTAATGATTATTTTGCTTCTGCTTTCATTCCTTACTTTGGAGCATTGCTCTATTCTTCTCCATTATGAGAGGAATGAAATGGAGGGGAATGAGAGTCATTCCTAACTTTGCTTAATGCTTGATGCTTAAATTTTTTTGGTTTAGTAAGGGTTGTTATTCTTTAACTAATATTATAATTAATTAATTAATTACAATATAATGAATTAAAATATAATTCATTCATTAATTAAAATCTTGTAATTAATTAATTAAAATATTATAATTAATTAATTAATTACATTATAATTAATTAAAAATAATTAATTAGTTACAATATAATTAATTGAAATACAATTTATTCAATTAGAATATTTTAATTAATTAATACATTGTAATTAATTAATTACATTATTTTTTACAAACCAACCACTATTAATGGTAATAGTAATCATTCCTTCCTTTTAATCAACCATCATAATTATAATGATAATATCCATTCTCATTCCTCACTATATTCATTCTCATTCCTATTGCTATTCTCCTATACAAACCAACCACCCTCTTAATTCTAATTGGATCTCTCTTAAGTACAATATCTAACACCCTAACAAAGGATTATAATTTAAAAATATCTCACTTATTGACTTGAAAACTCCAAAAAGTTTGGTTCACACATGTAAGATAATGATAATTAAATGATTGAAAATAATTTAGGAATATGTGCAAAATACACCTAAAAGCTTCTTAATACAAAAATCAATAAGTAAACATCTATTCATAGACTATAGTATTTTGGGACCATTTTCAGTTGTTACAACGACGATAGGTGGTGCCCTTGTCAACCAATATGCATTAAAAGCTCTAGATTCACTAGGCATTAAAACACTTGTCAACCAATAGGGATATTGGTCAACCAATAGGCATATATGATACAATTGTCGACCAGTATATTAACTAATGTTACAGCAAATTCACGATATATCAAATTTAACAACTTTAACCTATATCGGTGAACCATATATCAATCAACCACTAGCCTATATAAGTCAACCAATCACCTTAAAAACATGATTTTAACACCTTCAAATGTCCAAACTCAATTTAATTATGAATTAAACATCACAAAATGTTCCTCAAAACTTTATTTGAAAGATCAAAAGACTTTTATATTAAAATAAAAAATTTCAATACATCTTAATGAATAGAAAGACTCATGTAATGAAATAAAGTGAAAAGATTTATGCATGATAAGTCATTTAGAGCATCAAATTAACAAAGTAAAATTATAATTAATATTATAAATTAAGAAATGACCTTGATAAGTGTTGATTTTCTTTTTGTTCTTTGTCTAATCTTCAATGCGACGGTTGTAAACTTTAACTTTTCTATATCGACTTTATAAGCTATCTTTGTGAGTTTTTTACTTTATTTTATTCTTATATTGTTTTTTCTTATC
Source organism: Erythroxylum cassinoides (assembly GCA_027478405.1). Taxonomy (NCBI): domain Eukaryota; kingdom Viridiplantae; phylum Streptophyta; class Magnoliopsida; order Malpighiales; family Erythroxylaceae; genus Erythroxylum; species Erythroxylum cassinoides. Next base: position 23,610,476 of record JANIPM010000007.1, read on the forward strand.
AAAATCATAAACTCATTAATAGCGAGGGTGAACTTTGAAGCAATTGATGAAGTTACTCCTTTGTAACCAGAAGATCATAGATTCAACAGAACAGAACATCTTCATAAAAACGCTAATCGAAACATTCCCTAGCTCATCGTATCAAATAATGATCCATCCCATTTTTAATATAAACAATATCACAAGTGCTTTTTTTTTTGACAAAATACAAATATAAATTTAGGATTTGTCAATATGAAGATAGTTTTTAAAACATCATGTTGTTTTTGAATATTATTAAATATTAGGATCTAATTTAAATTCTTTTTTTTGAGTACCAAAGGACAAACTAAGCTAATTAACTCATTGCACGTGCAAAAGTCGTCGCTTGCGCATCGCGACAAAGCAGCTCCTGGACTCCGAAGGGCGGCTCCTGGAGGACATGCAGACTCAGACGTAGAACGTTGGCAAAGGTCACCAAACGGTCAACACACTGATTGCTTTCCCGGACAACATGTTGGATGCGAACCTCCCAAGGCTTCTGTAAAAGCTCCCGGGTACCTGGCAGCAAAAAAGAAAACTCAGTTAGCACACTGTGAGGATTAGAGAGGAGAGTAAAGACCTCAGTGGAGTCCACTTCGACAATCACCCTACAATGCCCCAGGTCCCAAGCCAGCATAAGGCCAGTGAACACCCCCCAAAGCTCAGCCGTTAAAGGCGAGCACTTATTGAGAATCTGCTAGAAGTCGTCACGCCAGTGGCTGCGGCAATCCCTAACTAACCCTTCGGAAAAAGCCGTAGAAGCTCCTGGTTTCACCGCCCTGTATGTATTAACTTTCATCCACCCCTCTGGGGGTTTGGTCCAGCCCACAGGAGTGCCCACTGGGACACCTTAAGCGGGGAACACTCGGTGTTCCAACAGCTGGGCTCGCTCAATCCAATCGACATAAGCTAGGGTGACCTAGGACCCCTCCTCCGGCCAAACAAAACTGGGCTAAAAAATGAAGCTGTTATGCCATTTCCAAAGAAACCAGCAGGCGATTCCAAATATAGTGGCCCACATAGCCTGATGAACCGGAACAACCTTCGTGAGATTAGCCTGTAACCACTGCGTCTCATTGTGCTGGAAAAAGTCGGTGTCCACCACCTCTCTAGGAAATTGTCTCCAGAAGGCCGACACCCTCGGATAATCCCTCACTACATAGATCGTGGTCTCTTCTTGCCCACAGAAGGAGCAGCTACTATCCAAAGCAACTCGGCGCGCCACTCGTTGTTGATTCGTCGGGAGTTTACGTTTGGCCACTAGCCAAAGGAACGATCGAACCCGTTGAGGGCCATTCCATTTCCAAATAACCTCCCAA
>JANIPM010000007.1:23738414-23751523 GCA_027478405.1 Erythroxylum cassinoides
GAAAGGTTAGTTACTGAGCTAACTAAAAACAAACTAACTACTCCTCCACAATAACTAATTAGTTACTATAACAAACACAGAAAATCAACAAAAACCAACAGTAATTATAATCTTTACTTCCCCCCCCCTCAAATTGGACTTTGATGAAAATAAATCAAAGCCAACTTGATTATAATTATTGTTGGTTTTTGTTGATTTTCTGTGTTTAATTATAATAATGTAAAGTCTGAACTATATTTAAGCTCACATTGAGCTTAATCATTATTAAGTGAATACAGTGAGAAAATCTTCTTTTATCTCTCTTAAAACTCTTTTCCATATTCTTCATATGGTATCAGAGCATGGTAACTGTTTTTATCTTCTCTATTCGAGATCTAGATATGAGACTTCGAGACCTTAATTAGAGAGTAGCTGTTCGATTCTTTGTTGATTGTAGCAGGGATTGATTGTGATTATCGAAATTTTTTTCTATTTTCTGATTCTTTGAGAATAGAGTCAAGAACTGCAGCTTGAAGATGACAACGAATCATAAGAAAGATTCTGAAAATCCAAGTGTTAGTCTTGTAACTACACCTCTGAATGGATTCAATTACAGGACGTGGAGCACTTCTATGAAGAAGGCTCTTGTAGCTAAACACAAACTTGGCTACATTATTGGCAAGATTCAGATTCTATCTAAGGATGTGGCAGATTACGAGGAGATTATGAGTGCCAATGCCATGGTGGAATCTTGGATTTTGAACTCGTTGACAAAGGATCTTTATGATGCGTTTCTGTATGGTCCTCTGCCAAGGACCTATGGGACAAACTTGCAAAACGATTTGGTGACTCTACAGGACCTCAAGAGTACCAGATCAGGAGAGAGATTGGAAGCATTTCACAAGGTAACAATGTACTTCACAAAATTGTGCAAAATGTGGGATGAACTGGAGTGTATTATACCTATTCCTCGGTGTATATGTGGCTATTGTACCTGTGATGTTTCTGGCAAGATTATGAAACATAATGAAAATGCTAAAATCATACAGTTCTTAATGGGACTGAATGAATCTTACAGTCATGTTAAGAACCAGATTCTCATGATGGATCCTTATCCTAACATAGATAACGTATATTCAGTGCTGATGAATGTTGAGAGGCAAAAGCAGGTTTCTGATTCTTTTAGTAAGACAACAGAAGGGAGTGCACTTATGGTTGGATCAGGACCAACAAAGACTACTAACTCAGGGAAAATGAATGGCAAGAAAAAGGAATGGAAAATAGATAAAGAGGATAGGAAGTGTTCTTTTTGCAAAATGGATGGACACACTACGGATACCTGTTTTAAGTTACACAGTTATCCAGAGTGGTATGTTGATCTTAAAAAACAACAGAAGAAAACTGGAGGTAAACAGGACAGGCAAACTTGGCAGAAACATCTTTGGATGACAGTGAGGAGGATAATGGAGGATTAAGTATGAGGGCAATCATTCAACAGGAGCTATCAAAATTGATGAAAGAAAAAACTCAGATGCAAAACATGGAGAAGGTGAACTTCGCTGCTGAATTTGCTGGTAATATTTCTGCTCTTGAAAAGACAATAGGCAATAAAGGCATGAAGAACTCTTGTTGGATAGTGGATACTAGGGCTAGCATACATATTTCAGGAAATGCTTTCCTATTTAGTAAGTTAGTTCCAGTGAAAGGGAAATCTATAGTTAGTTTGCCATGTGGATCAATAAAGAAAGTTAGCATGATGGGAGAAATAAGACTTAGTAAGGGTGTTATATTGAAACATGTTTTCTATGTACCAAGTTTCAAGTATAACCTGTTATCTGTGAACAGAATCTTGAAACATGAAGATGGAGTTTTCACTTTCTATCCATTTTTCTGTGTTTTACAGGACCATAAATCTAAGAGTTTGCTGGCAGTTGGAAAAGTTGTTGGTCATCTATGCTACCTTATTGAAGAATCTTTTAATACTGATGTTTTGAATGAATTTGATTCTCTAAGTAGAGATAGAGATAGAATTGATGTTTGTCGTTTGAATAAGGATGCTGAATGCATAGAAAGTGTTAATGGTGTTGACTCTATTGCATTGTGGCATAAACAGTTGGGACACCCCTCTCTTGAAATTGTAAAGAAGTTTCCTTTTGTTAATAAAAGCTTGAACAATTCTGATACTGCTTGTGATGTATGTGCAAAGACTAAACAGTCTCGAATGTTGTTTCACATTAGTGAAACTCATAGTGAGAAACTCTTGGAATTGATGCATGTTGATGTTTGGGGTCCATATAGAAGGTCATCTTTAACAGGAGCCATTTATTTCCTAACCATAGTGGAAGATTGCAGCAGAGTTACTAGGACCTTTCTTATACAAACTAAGGACCAAGGTAGCTCCATCTTAAGCAAGTTTTTTACAATGGTGAAAACACAGAAAATCAACAAAAACCAACACTAATTATAATCTTTAGAACTAGATGCATTTGCACTTGTTTGGGACCTATGTTCTGGGAGAAGCATTATGGCTTTAGAAGGGCATGTCAAGCCGATCAGTTTCTACTGTGTATCTTTTCTTGAATTGCAATAGAATCACTTACTGAAAATGTATTTGTGAAACACACAATGTTTCTTTGGTGTCTTATATAGGTTCGGGGTATCAGTTTTTCAACCGCTGAGTACCATTTAGTTACTGATGGCGAAGAAAATACCTGTAGGATGTGGAATTTGAGGAAAAAAAAGTCCTTGTATATCACGCCAGCACACTCGAACCTTGTATCACAACTGAAGTTTGAGCCTCAAGAAAGCTATTACCTGGTCACTGCATCCTATGGCATGACTTCTAAGGTTCTCTTGTTCATTTTTCACTTTTTATTATCGACTTTCCTCAGTTTTGATGTGTGTTTGTGTCCGAATATTTCTACAACTACAGCCATCGGCTATTCCATCATGAGATGGAGGGACTTTGATTGTTTCGAATAACTGAAATTTTAACTAATTCTATTTTTCCCGTACTTGTATTAGGCAGGTTGGTCAGGCCAAGATTTCAAGCCAGTGAAAGCATTTTCAGCTCATGAAGCAAAAGTCAGTTAGGTTGATGTTGGTGCTGGTAACTCCACAAGGGGATAACTAAATTCACCGTGCTTTCTTTCATTCTTTTAATCTGTCTCATCAATTTTCATTTTGGTCCTGAAATTGTAAATAAAATCAATTCTTTACGATTAACTTCACTGGGGTTTGGTTCAGATATCGATATATAGAATGTTATTAGTCATCAGACATGGACAAATTCCTATTGGAATCTGTAGAAAGGACTTGTGAAATTGCGAAAATTGAAGTAGGAGACTTGAGAAAAGGATTTGACTCTCTTGTTATCCCACTCTTGTGTTTAAGTAATATGCCCAACATATTGATCGTTTATGCAGTCTTTAAGTTTAAATATATGCTCTGAGTTTTGGTGTTTGTATTTATCTGTTCTCTGTTTATTCACTTTGTTATGTTAACAACCTAGATTACCCATGTATGTCAACATTGGCAATTCCATTTATATGTTTCTTGGAAGTGTCACGTTGGCTGTGAAGTTCTTTTATGCAAGCCCTCTTAGATGCAAATGTTGGTTTAGGGATTATATGAATCACTGCCTGCATGTAGTCTTTTGAAGACGGTTTCTTTCCCCCTAAATAACCTGTGCATAAAGGATTCCACGTACAAGCTTCTTTTATACTCAGATGAGAATGTTGTTTTGTTACAGATGGTCGACGCATTGCAACTGTCAGACGTAATCGTACGACCAAGATCTGGTGCAGCAATACTGATGAAAAGGAAACTATGGATGTGAATTGAGTATTCTCCATCACTGCTAGATGTTAAAATACTACAAGAAAATTAGTAATTACGGATGAAAAGTTATCGACGAAACAAAAACCAAAGTAAATTACCAGACGGAAAATACAGGTATCTAAACGAACGTAATCAAATTGAGGTTGATGAGTTGATTTTTTTTGTCTTATAATGTTTTTAGCAAGTATGTATGCAAATGAATATAAACAAATTGAACTTGATGAGTCATGGCTAAAGGATTGGTAGTGTCAGAATAATTCATATGATCACTACATAAATTGTTGAGCTGGAGATCACGAAGCTTTCCACATAAGTTGATGAGTCATGGCTAAAAGATTGGTGGTGTCAGAATAATTCATATGATCACTACAAAAATTGTTGAGCTGGAGATCACTAAGCTTTCCACATAATTTAGCATTTGGGTGTTAGTTGAATATTAAGAATAAAAAAGATATGGACAAAATGTTGGGCGCAGCGGGTGTATTTTGTGAAAAGGAAAAATAAAATGAGCAAAATAGACACAGGATTTTTAACGTGGTTCACCCTTAACTTTGGGCTACGTCCACGGACAAAACTCAGAATATTTCTTCCACTATTACAAATAATGGGTATACAGAGATAAAATCAAAATAGTGGCTCACAAGGTGTTTCCCAACCTAAAAATACTAATCTCACTATTTTGTCACTCACCAACCCTTTAAGAATATATTTCCTAACTTCAGAGTATTTGCTCTAGTTTTTCTCTCTATATTTTGTTATACTTTGATATGAAGCAGGGAGTGTCTTATATAGGTACACTATCGCGTAAGACAACTGAAAGTAACTGTCAGTTTTTATTTATTTCAAATAATGTAGCATACAGCATCGATTTCGGTGCCACTATTGTGGATATGGAGTCCTTCCATATGAGAGGGACCCATATCTAACAAAACCATATTTTCAATCTTGTGTTTAATACAAGGATAAGTTGAATCTCACAACTTCATATGGATAAAAATTCAAGTGAACTCTTTGCCGCAAGAAATTGGTCAAAAAATAAAAAGCAAAGCTAAAATGAACTCAATTATATTCTTTAAATCAACTAATACTTGATATCAATGTTTCAATTTATTTGAACAAACCAGTAGATACTATGCCCATATCGACCATCCCATTTGCTCTTACTATATAATACTTAATTAATTATTATTATTAATTAATAATTAAGAATAATATGCATAGTTGTAACTTAACATGCACATAAAGTGAATAATTAATAACATACAAGTAAAAGTGAAATTGGAGCTTTTAATTCCCAAAATTAATTCAAGATTATACATTTTCCAAATTTTACTTGTCTTTCTTATTATTCATTTTTGCTTTCTATTTTTATTTATCCAATTTAAATATTCAACTCATATTTTTTTCCTCTTTTCGCTTACAAAATTTTATCTACAATCATACACTTCTAATTTTTCCCTCAAAATTTTAACTCTAACAATAACCATCCATAAGAAAACCTATACATATATACTCTTTAATTCCAAGAGTATCTGGGCATTATATTTCTCCTGAGTTACCACTGCGCATTTGGACAGCGAACACCCGCTCGCTAGTTGTATAAATCCACGCCCACAAACCCTTCAATGCTCGATGGAGATAAGGCACCTAAAATAAACTAATCTTTCCGAAGAATTACAAATTGCATGTGTTTTTTCTTTTGTTTAAAATCTTCAATAATCATTCAGTAAAATGCGGATCTTGTCACCGTTTCCATATCCTGTCCATCTCAGATCTCACCTATGTTTATGTTTTATTAGAAACAATGCATAGACGTTGCCCCACTTGAGTGAATCACAAGTTTAGTTGAAAGCGTATCCTAACCTTTATTTTAAAAATGATGTCTTTTAGGAATGGAGAAACCAGTTTTCTTGCCCTTCACAGCCCAACTCAGGGTTGGTTGAGACAAATTTAACAATGTACATTAAATTGCAGAAGTCTCCGAATGGTCAACACACACATTCCCACGAACTTTAGTCTGCTGACTGGTGACCAACCCGTTTAAGAAAGAAGATAGAATCTTTCTGTCTCTCAAGCTCTGCCCTTTGCTGATTCATAGATTGCAGATGAATTCATTGATGCTTGTTCCACTTTAAAGCCACCCAGTAAAGAATCAAGTGATATTCTTGCTTTCTTTTTCTTTTGATCGAAAGTTCGAAGCAAATTAACAGTGACAGAGGACAATGAGACCAAATTGGGAGCTCAAGAATTGCTGTCATCATGAGCAAGTTGTGTTTTTGGTCACTGTCGCTGTGTGCACTGTCGTTATTCTTGCGGTATGTCTCGACCCTTCTCTACTTCCGTGGAATATTTGAGCTAGCGTCGTGATCAGTTATGTAAATCTCGTTGGTTACAGTGTAGATGCATGTAACTAAAGCATTAAGTTGTTGCTCTTCTGTTAATTTTTTTCACTCTTATGGTTGAGAAGATGGACCATTGGGTTTGATCGGGACAATGAGCAAGGTTTTCTGTACTGTAGAAAAGCTCTCTTCATCGTGTTCTCTTCCAGACTGCCCGATGCGTTCTAAGGTGCATCTGGTCCTCAGTGGATGTTTCAGTTTTGGGTTACAGTTACACATTGATAACTTGTCAGAAATTGAACGCAGATGGGTACTTGCATATGAGTTTCTCTGAGCATCATCATCTGCTTCATGGATTGGAGTGAACAAGTTTTGTTTCTTTGTTTCTCTCCCTCGCTTATGGAACTATTAACTCAAATCAGTAATTTGGGTGCATGGTTTATCTGCATCAAGACTATCAGGTCTTTGTTTTTGATTATTTGACAAAGCATTGCGTTTTATCTTACCATCAGTGTCCTGCTACCAGTGCAACTTTTGCCAGAGAGAAGTTTTGTTTTTATTCAGCCTTAGTCTTCTGTTAATGTATGAAGAATCAAGAATTTAAAGTACCTGAACTTCTGGTGGAGGCCGAACCGCTTGAATCCCATGGGAATTGTTGAAATCCGAAACTTGAAATAACATTATTGTTTCACCTCTAGCTACTTCAGTTTGTCTTTAAACTAAAATTGAATTTTATATTTGTTGTTAAAGCTCAACATACGCTTTTATTGGTATCAATTCACTAAGCTTCCAGAAATTCTTGTTTGATCTTTTGTAGTTATGGAGAACGATGCTGCTAACACCATTCAAGTTAGTGACTGTATTCATTCACGAAGCAAGCCATGCCATTGCTTGCAAACTGACATGCGGCCATGTAAGAATTTCAGTTACATCTTCATAATTTCCTTCCATTAGGTTTAGTTCTTCCGTTGGTGCTTCATGAACCTAGGCCTGATTGGTGAAATTGTTGAATTTTGGCTATGGTATATGGTCCGTAAATAACAGGTTCTATCTGTGACACAACTATTGCTCCATACTAAGTGCTACAATCTACTTTCCCCATAGTGGGCTATTACTAACAGCATTTATAGATTTATGAAAATTGGCTTATCTGATCTCTTCGTTGTCCTAAAGAAAATAAAGCTCAAGATTATTGCAATCAAGTCAAAGAAAATGCATCTTCTCTGACATGAATGACTGTTAATAAGAACATAAAGGTTGATTACAAGGCCATGATCTTACAATAATTTTGCTGGCCAAGTACAAGGTTGTGAGCGTAATTGTTGATACCTTAATTTTTGCAAGATAAGATTTCAAGATCAGTTGAATTTTGCTTGGGAATATGTCATTTTGGAATTTGTATTAAGGAGAATCACATTATAATGTGAACGATTAGTTGCATCTTACATTCACTCTTGCCCACATTCTTATTACTAACTTGATGATGTACAACAATGATGGGCTAACCTTCAGTTTTACAATGTCCAGATATCAAAGTCAAATTGTGAGCAATTGCAAATATAGAAAGATTGTGGAATCAAAGTGAACGAGGTTCAGGTCTGGAGAGTCTTTTGAGTGCGTTATCCGAGTATCTTATTCTGGACCATTGGTTTCTACTAACAAAAAGTGCCAGGATCTCTAAATGTGAGCATGGTACCTTAAGATGTGTTTAATGAAGTCAGTGTGAGTTAAGACCTTAGGAAAAAATGAATGTGCATAAATAGCTGAATGTAACCGCTTGCTGTTCTTAACAATTTTTGTATATGTGGCTCATGGAGGTCATACGGTATATAACCACTCAAAATTAAATTTTTTGAGCTTTCTTAAGCCATTCTTCCTTCTTTCTATGCTAACCAACTGGGAAACTTTCTCTGCCTGTATTTTCAATATTCTACCATATCCTTTCAGAGTGAACCAATCAACTTGGATGCTATAACATTCATCTCTTGATCCGCTATTTATGGGAGAGAAACAATAGGTTCAAGTTATCTTTACACGGATGTGTCTCTCAGTTTTGCAAATCTATGTGAGGAGTTTCATTTTGTGGTGCGATAAATTATTCCCAAATCCACTTGTTTTGGGGGAAAGTCTAACCAGGTTGCACTCGGTCTAGATGATGACAATCATTGACAACAGTGAAATATGAACAATTTTTTTAAAAGACATCTTCTTTCTGGTCACTAATGTAGGGATTGGTGTGAATAAAACTCATTATTTGATCACTTGGATGCACCTTTTCTTAGTGTGTTTGTGCATCTGTGAGTAGTCACCACTAAAAAGTGAATTTTTATTTAACGTATCTTATTTGTGGTCTTTATATGAAGCTTATGTGCAGGTGGAAGGGATTCAAGTCCATGCAGATGAAGGTGGAACAACTCAGACCCGTGGTGGCATATACTGGCTAATCTTGCCTGCTGGATGTACTTTCTTTTTTACTTTCCATTATTCAGTTACTAATACATTCATTTACTTTATCTTGTCCCTTTTTTTTAGCTTATAGTTTATACGCAAAACTTCCAGGGTATGCTGATTCCATAGATTCATTTCCTACATTTATCATTGTTTCCTTTTGGAAATTAAGATTTCATTTGCTTAATGTTGTTATTGTATTCCAGATCTTGGATCGTCATTCTGGGGTATGGTTTTGATACTTGCATCCACAAATCTTCTTACAGCAAGGATTGCAGCAGGATGCTTTATTTCTGCTTTACTCGTTGTACTCATCGTGGCAAAAAATGTAAGCTTGCAAAACATCAAGAATACCTCCCAATTATAGCTCATAGTGGAATTGTGGATGCTTTAACTTTCATTAATTTGTGGGTGATATATTTAAGTATACTGATGCTTGGAGATAAGGTCTCAAATCAGATTATTCATCTCTAGGACTTCAGCTGAAAAACTCAGACTAGAACAAGATCACGCTTTATTTTTAGGCTCTATACGAACTCTTTTATCTTTACACATGCATCAGTTCTTGGCATCACTTTATTCTTATCCTTATTAATAAAAGCTGCTTACAGTCAATCTGTGTGCATTGCTTCTGCAGTGGACTCTTCGAGGACTGTGTATTGGTACGATTTTCAACAAATATAGCAAATAATTGCCGCTAGTTATATTATAGAGTTTGTATCTTGATTTAGCATTTTTGTGTTCAGGGTTTGTTGTTTTCCTTGGGGTGATATGGATACTGCAAGAAACAACAAAAGTACATACACTCCGACACATCATTCTGTTCATTGGTAAACACTAATTTACTAACCTCTCTTTACGTGCTGGCTTAAGTTTACTTTCAAGTAATCTTTTAGAAGTTACTAACGCAAATTGAGTTGCAGGTGTAATGAACAGCTTGTTTTCAGTTTATGGTATGAAGAAGCAATTGAAATTTGATTATGAATTAATCCGCAACAGGTTGTGAATGTTCTCCGTCTTACCTGCCCCTTGATGCAGATATATATGATGATCTGATATCCCGAAGAGTTCACTCAAGTGATGCTGAGAAGTTTGCAGAAGTGTGTCCTTGCCCATGTAATGGTGTGGGTTGGGGAATCATTTGGTGAGTTTCTTATTCCTGAGAAGCATTTGATTCTTATTTCGTAAAGGAATTTAAGTGGTTTATGTTGTCCTGACTATTATTCCAACTTTAACTTGCAGGGGGTTCATATCCTTCTTGTTCCTTTGTGGAGCTATGTACCTTGGTCTTGTGATACTGTCTTAGAGGTACAGTCTTACCGAAACTTCTTTCACCAGCTTTGGCTTTTAACCAAGTCCACAGTTAATTTGATATCTATCAAAGTATCAACTGTACATGACATCAAAATTGTTATGTGTTGTGTGAACTAGTTCTCTTGGTTGACTTGGAATTGTTTTATGGCCCTGGTTTATGTATTCTTTAAGACAAGACGCTTTTTAACCCCTGGAATTAGATTAGACCACATAAGAATTACGCCTTGTTGATCTTTGACATACCTAATGACCTTAATCAAGTCGTCAATTCTGAAAATGATGAAAATATTTTGTTTCATTTCAACCTTTATGTTCTGCTTTTAAAGGCTTTTCACAAATGTGCCTTTGTATTTTATCACTTTGTAACATAAAAGTTCAGGCTTTCTTTTTTTAAAGTATATTCCAATTATACTGAAACTCCTGGATTGGCAGGCAAACCAAAAACAACTAAACAGTAACGGATGTGTTTCAATTTTCTCCTCCACTTACATTGATGGCCTAATTTCTCCACTCATATTTGAACAGAAGTAATTCAATCTTGAAGTTTTTGGTAACAGGGATATGCTTGCACAACCCTGGAGCCAGCCAGGTGATGAATCTGGAAAATGGAAGCTTGGAAAGCGGGGGTAATTTGCTTCTGCATTAGTTTCTCCAGTTATTCCTACTTTTACCAACAGAAACACCCCACAGGCTTGGGTTTTAGGGTAGCCAATTTCATTCATTGTTCATGAACAACTCTTGGGAGATGACAAGGCTGAATTTTTTTTGTTACAGCCCTATTTTGGCTTAAAATTTCTACCAAGGCATTCGATGAGCTCTTTATTCTCCCCAACTATATGAATGCATGAAGGGTCAAAGAATCCATGTCAGTATCGTCGATTAAAACAACATTAATCGCAACAGGAACTTGAAATATATATCACAGCTTGCGCAATGCTTTCGCTAACCTAAAACAGTTTGCATTTTCATTGAATAACATGTCAAAGCTTGGCTAATGTTAACACTAAACAGAACTGTGCACATTAATCGATGATGCATTGACGCTACAAAAATCTATCCAGCCAAATGAAAGATGCCAATTAACTCGAGAAAAACACGAATAGATTGAAGTCTTTGTGCACATACATCACATAAATTGAGTCTCAGAATGAAAGGATTATAATAGGACAAATGAGTAGGCTTTAGACCATAGTATAAAAATTCAAAATGATAGAACATCAAAATTCGGCATCGACCATAAAATACCAAATAAAGGAAAATCAGATAATCATCAATACAGTCCATCAGGTTTCTGCTTGCTAAAAAAACTCAAAAATTAAATAGGCAACTAAAGTACTTTGCAAAAGATCGTAAATGGTGAAACAACACCATTCTCCTAAGCCTCCGTGACTGGATATTCAAACACAACATCTTTGCCTGCAAGCTTCCTATAAACTGCAGAAAAGGTTTCCAACTTGTATTCAGTATTGTTCCGTTCCTTTGGGTCCAAAAATACCTGCAGACGTATGGAGGAAAGATGCAATTAGTTTGAATCTAGAACCACTACAATACCAAGTATCTTACAACAATTATAGTCTATAATTAATTTCCATGCTAACTCTTTATTATGAAGCCCTTAAACAGTTGAGAATCATTGACAAACACACCACGGATCGCAATGGTGAAAGCCATCCTATTTTCCATAGAGGTGAACAAGCACAAATTACCTTCATGATCTTGGATCCATCAATTCGATATCTGATGCGTTTTCCCACAATCTCAGCAGGCAAAACAACATCCTCCAGCATTGCCTCATGCACTGAAGTGAGGGTACGGCTTCGAGGGCGCTGAACAGCAGAACCTTTCTTTGGGGGCCTCAAAATCCTCCTGGTGGCAAGCAATATAACATCCTAACAGACAGTTACAAATTAAAACAGTTAAAAACAGAAGTGGTTGTCTATGAAAAGAAAACAACGTGTTTGTGATTGAGTAAAATGTTCCTCAAATATCCATATTCCTGAATCACAAATGATCTTGAATAATTGTAAAAATTCAATAGAAGTCTCGGATTACCTTGCCGCTGAACTTCTTCTCGAGTTCCCTAACAAGCCTAACATGAATCTTTCTGTAAGCTTTCCTCAATCTGTAAGGAACATGAATAACAACAGCCTTGCGGTTCCCAGAGACATCAATTTGACTGCAAAAGTGATAGATCATAAGGTACAGGAATCCAAGTATTCATAAAGACCACTCAATGCATAAAAAGTAGCCGTCCTTACGTTGCTGAGTTGATGTAGAGATCTTTCAGATCACTTTTGAGCTCTTGATTGGTATTTTCCAAATCAAACAGAGCCTAAAAACCCAAAAAAAAAAAAAGATAAAAGAGGGAGAAGAGGAAGTTGGTACCATCCATTTGAAGTACAGTGTACTTCCAGCTGTAAACAACACACAATTGCATCATAGGACTTACCTGAGCCACTGACTCCTCAAATTCAGTGGGCTCAACATCATTATCTTTGTGGATTTTCTGCTTCGTAGTGAACATCCTTACAAAGCTGCTATTTAAGGGGGAAAAAAAAGTTAACTAGTAAATATGAGCAACATAAACATAAAGAAACAACATCAAAAAGAAGATTCCTTTTCTTCAAATTCCAGTGAAACTGTACCCAACACATAAAAAACCTAGCAAATTCAGGTAAATCAATGACAAGGCAAATCCTTCTTCCAGTTGCAATGTCCACTAAAGAAAACTAGTAAAACAGCCAATCTTTCTATCTCCTAACGACAATAATACGTTACCTGAAGGAGGGGAGGAGGCGCGTTCAAGGAAGAGGAGAGCAGAGAAGATGAGACGCTTTCTGTTGCGCCTTAAAAAGTTGGAATGGAAACCCTAGTGGAGTGGGTTGAAATTTATCATGTTAACTTGCTGGATTCAACCACTCTTAGCTCGGCCCATTACTCTCAAATTATATAACTGGTAATTGCTTATAATTATTATTTCAATTTTTGTAATTAAGTTTAAAATAAAGTTATTATTTTAAATTAATATAATAATTAAAGAATTCGGATCCATTTTTTTAGTTTAATTTAATTTAATAATTTTTATTTTTAAAAATCGATTAATTTATTAACTAAATTAAATTAATCAATTTTTGTAAATAAAATTTAATCAATTATTTTTTAAAAATATATTTTTCAATTAAACTTTAA
>JANIPM010000007.1:23757738-23769213 GCA_027478405.1 Erythroxylum cassinoides
GGATTTCACCGACGCCGTCACCGACGGAAATGGAGCGTCGGAAAATATTTCACCATATTCAACGATCGAATCGTTTTCGGTCGGAAAAAGTTTAACGCACACCCAATTTCCTTGACGGTTACGTTTTTTCGGTCGATATTTCCAACGGTTTATATAACGTCGGTATTTTTCTGTCGGTATTTCTCATTTTCCTTGTAGTGATGCAATGTGTCGTAAAGATTAATGAGAACTTTTATATTCCACAATAATCATAGTATATTATAAATTTTTTTAATGCAAGTTATTTAAATATATTAATTTTAAAATTAAAATTTTAATTGTCTTTCCATTATAAGAGTCATATTTAACCATCTAATAAAGTACTCTCTGCTCTTCCGCAATATTCATAAGATAGTGTAACAAATGGTAAAGTATAAATATTCCTTTCGAAACATTTTGTATTCTAGATCTAACGTATCACGTAGTTTATATAATCAAAACCATAGATTATATTATGTATGATTCATAATCCTTTTTACACATATCTTTTGCAGAGTCTCACTCTCATTATTCATTTAATTGACAGTAGGTCAAACTTGAACAAATCAATCTAAGGCCTTCGCCTAGTCTGAAATTTGATTAGAGCAGGCTAAGCTCAAAGGGAGACTTTGCATCAAAATCTTGAGAATTTCAAACACGCTTTAAATCATCAAATCAGAATTAGAACAACGCCATCTTATGCTCTTCTGGTCCTCAAATAAAGTCGGATCATTAGTTATTAGCTTCCGTATTGATAAAGCATCATATCTGCTTGTCCCCTTTCTCTGTCACCTTTCTATTCTAGTTGAATTCTGTTGCTTGTCCCTCTATAGTCACAAGCAATATTAGTTGTTATAGTGAAAATTTTAGGGTCTTTATTCATTTTATTTGAAGCTGCTAGGTTTATTCAAAATCATGAGAACACACAACAAATTAGTTTAATGTTATGCAAAGAAAATACAAAAAAAGTTGTATTACCTTCCAGTTTTCAGAGACTTTGATTAGATTCGTAACCACAACTTGCTGGACTATGTTTTCTTAGATTGACCGTAGCTTTGTAAGAGTCCAAAGAATAAGGAAGTCTTGAAAGATTTACACGTAGCAGTAAATTTCAAACTTATAAAACCTCCAGTTTCCAGCGAATATAAACAATTAACAATTGTATTTTCGCAAGCATAATCTGTGGTGACAAAAGGCCTATGACCTGGAATCCTGCCTTGCATTCGTTTTGGAGAGCAGAGATTTGTCAATTTCATCCGAGGTGTCGCCGTTAGCTTTTATCTTCCAGTCAATATTTGTTCACCCACTAAATTATGAAGATAAGGGCTTAAAGAGTAGATTAGAGCAGATTTGACCTAAGGCTAACTAATTTTAGATTTATTTTGTTCTTTTCCTAAATAAAACATCATGTTAGATTTGGAGGTCTGAGCTAGGTTCTTCAATTGACCAAGTTCATGCTGGATTTTATTTTTACT
This sequence comes from Erythroxylum cassinoides, assembly GCA_027478405.1. Lineage (NCBI taxonomy): Eukaryota > Viridiplantae > Streptophyta > Magnoliopsida > Malpighiales > Erythroxylaceae > Erythroxylum > Erythroxylum cassinoides. Next base: position 23,759,232 of record JANIPM010000007.1, read on the forward strand.
GGTTGTTGAGTCGTAAGATCCAATAGTGAAGATAACCATTTGCGCCTGATTATCTGCACAAACTGCGTACATAATAAGCAACACAAAGGACTTCAACATCCAAATCATGTACATGCCACTTTGAGTTATCCTGAAGAAGATGACCAAGTATTCTCCATCGCACTGAGCCATCCTTAAATACTTCGACTGGTAGGTGGGTTTCTTTGATACTAGAAAGTCTACAAGAAGCGTTACGAAGAAAAGAATCATATTTTTGGTCCCTGCAGACTTTATATTCATAATTAGACCTCCATTCAAATTAGTTTCTAAGAATCAATTGCCCTTCGAGCACAGGGAGAACTTGGTATTGTAAGAAATCTCATACTGTAAGCAACCTTAAATCTGAACCATATATCCTGAGAGAATAAAAGGAATCTGGAAATCAGACACTACAGTTGGTGTGAATAAACACTTGCTTGTTACATTAAATTACTGAGATAATGGGCTATATCTAATGCAAGATACAAGAGCATGATTCTCTTCTCTACTGTAAGTTTCGGAACTGCCATAATTCATCCATGTTCCACAAGGTATCTTCAAAGTCGCATCCGACCAACCCACTTTCATCCGTGTGGGAATTGCCTACAGAGTTGCCAAATTCTCCTGAAGCTGACATAGTTGACAGATTGATGGCTTCCATGCCATTGAAATTGCTGGCGATCAGGCGGTCCTTATCAGAAGTGCTGTAGTCACCATTGTTGGCAACAGATTGGAAAGGGCTAGTTCGGTACTCTGATAACTGTGATGTCTGCGATATATTTATTGATTCTATAGAAGAAAGACAAGAGTCTGTGCAGCGCTCTGACTCCGAGTTTTGTTCATGATGTTCCATTCCTTGCATTGTTATGGCCATATCAGATTGTCCCTGATTATGAACTTCCTGCCACTGCGGCTGTGGTGGCAGTGCTGAATGATGAAAAGCATAATTGGTAGGCTGAGAAGTGCAATCGGAGCATAACGTGGCGGATGAAGAAGTTGGTCCATGTATCTTTTGGAGAAACATTCGCATCCAAAAACTCCTAATTATACCCTGAAATTGCGAGCTATTGGCATCTATCTTAAGCTGACGTGCGTGCTTTTGCACACGGGTTCTCCAGTAATTCTTGATTTCATTGTCCGTTCTTCCCGGTAGAAATTGTGCAATTTTCGACCACCTTTAGGAGACAGAACAATCCAAGTAAGAAGATTAATGGCAAGTGCTAAATATCGAATTTGTTCGACTCTGCAACACTTGTAATAGTGACTAAAGAGTAACTTGAGAATGCAGAAGTGTCATCACGATTGAGCTGTGCAGCTACTTGGAAACCAATTTCCGGCGGTATATGAAATAATACAATTCAAAGTTGGATATATCTCACCTGTTTCCCCAATTAGAATGGAGGTCAAGAATCAACAGCTGTTCCTGGAGACTAAAATTTCCCCGCTTAACATCGGGCTTTAGATAATTTAACCATCTTAATCTGCAACTCTTGCCTGTTCTTCTTAACCCTTTCACCAGAAAAAAACCACCAAGTGAATGATAAAAGATTCAGTCTTCATACATGTCTGTAGGAGTTAAAGAATCTCTTAACTTACCTGCACGTTCAGCAACCAAATTCCAGCGTCCCTCACCGTGACGAGCAATGTAACGAATGAGAAGATTGTCTTCTTCAAGAGTCCAAGGACCTCTCCTAAGATCAGAATCATCTACACTACAACTGCTTGTGGACTTGGTTAAAGAGCACATAGCGGCTCTCCTGGCACAAGATAAACAGAGATTTTCAACGACAAAACAAAAGAAAAAAATATTGGAGTGCTGCAGCTCAAGTGGAGCGTGACAGGCAGTTCGTAACTTATAACCACCAAGTTTCAAAAGCTTCACATCTATAATACTGTAGTTAATTAACAACTTTTCCAAAGGAGTAACAGGCGGAAGTTAGATGACAAATCACAATGGTGTTTCCATTGAACTTTCTTTATGTCTACGTATACTCCAAAAAAACCAGAAAAGAAACCGGGCATGCCGTGACTTGATCCTATACAACATAATTTCCACATTTATCATTTTCTAATAAGAATATTGACCAACTTGTGTGCTTGTAATATATATATATATATATATATAATAGAGTTCGTTGTATATTCGTTTTTTTTTATATAGAATGGAGATACATAAAATCTTAATTAACCAAGCGGAGGAGAGATACTTCCGAAACATCCTCTAAGAGGATAGATAGACAACTCACAGGCAAGCTTTGAAGTATATATATTCGTTTTAATGTTGCACTAATGAGGCTGTTTCTCATAAAAGTGTCAAACTAGGAATCATCAAAGGGTCCAGCTTAACCACATCACATTGCATGCAATAATAATGTAGTAAATTTACTCCCTTTTATTTAAAATAATTGTTGTTTTAGAGTTATTTTAATTATTTAAAATAAGTGTCGTTCACGATTTTTCATACATGTTTATAATTTTATTTTTAAAATTACCCTTTAATTTTTCTCACATCCTAATTATACATTTTTAAGACAATTCAACATGTAATTAATAAGGGTATATCAAATATTTCATTAGCTTTCTTAATAAGTATGCATCTTTTATGCATCTTTCTAAAATAACACTTATTTTAGATAGAAGAGAGTATAAACTTATTAGAAAAAGATGAATACAAATTAACGTAGGATTTAGCGTCCACTCTGTAGGCCCAGGCATAGAGGCAAAGATAACTCAAATTCGTCTACTCCCATTGGCAGGCGGAACGAGAATGGGGCCGAAACGAAATGTATAGGAATGATAGGAGTAGGAGTGGAAAGAAAAACAGTTGTGCATTGAATGCTGGAAAATGAAATCTTGGAATTGTTTTGGTGAATGGGTCGTTAGGGATAAGGAATCCATATTTTCTTCCCATTTCTAGATGACAATTAAATAAGAGTTTGGACAAGTAAACGTGCCTGACTTTATAAAATATATTTCATTTCAGAAAATGATGTTTGCAGTGTCTTCTAATATAAAACAAGATTAAAACACCATTTTTGATATAAAAGATTTGGGGCCTTTAATTCTCTATCCTCTCTATTATGTTTCAACTCTGCTTCACTTCCTTTCAAACATATATTTATATAAATTTTACATAAATATATAGCTAAGATGTAGTGAAATAGGGTTAAGACATAATAGAAGAGACATAAGATATGAGGGTTATAATATGAGAGTCTCAAACACAGCATTCCTTGTTTCTTCGACGGCTTATGATTTTGATAAGGTTAACATAAAGGTGTCCGCAATAATTTTATATTCTGCTTTTCTATTGCTCCAAAAGCCTATTAGAGTAGTGTTCAAAACAGAGATAGCAAAGTAGCACAAGAAAAAGTTCCTTAAATTTGTGTAAGGTACGTCATGTCTATCGATGCTGCTATATTTGACTCCTTCAAGTTGGTCGCCAATTTTTCCTTTGACGAGATTAGGACAACAAAGTATCCCAACACAGCTGAGAATGAGAAGCCCCGTGAGTAATACTGGTCACCCAGTGGACTGTTCATCAAATCTGGTGCCAACTGTTCTTGAAAATTTTACGGTCAAAAGTCCAGTTTGCAGATGCCATACGTGTCGTGGACACAATGATCACTTCATTTTGTGATGAGCGCTTTGAAGTTTTACATGCATTTTGTATACTTTACTAGCTTTTGCACGAAAATGCTGCGGAAAGAACTCTTCTGTTCCAACTCATAAGTTCCTCAGCAATCTGCTAATATCTACAGATTTAGCTTTCATAATTGGTGAATGGAAAAAAAACTAGAAGGCCTAATTCATCACCAAAAACTAGCTTAAGAGGAGGAGGTTTGCATACTATTATAAATTATTGAATGCTCTTATATTTGTTTGATATAAGATTCCTGACACACTCTTCTTAGTCTAAAGTATGACTAGATATCTGATAAATATATTAGATAAAGGGACATAACCGAACATCGTCCCAAATCATCGAGACAAATTGATACTATATTAGAAGACCTAACTCATCCTCAAAAGTTAGCCTAAAAGAGAGAGATTTGTACACTATTATAAATTATTGAATACTCTTATATTTATTCGATGTGAAATTCCTAGTACTCTGTTTTTCAACTCATAAGTTCCTTAGCAATCTAGTAATATCTACAGATTTAGCTTCCATAATTGATGAACGAAAAAGAACTAAAAAACCTAATTCATCACCAAAAACTAGCTTAAGAGGGGGAGGTTTGCACATTATTATAAATTGTTAAATACTCTTATACTTGTCTGATATGAGATTCCTGACACACTCTTCTTAGTCTAAAGCAAGACTGGATATCTGATAGATATATATTAGATAAAGGGACATAACCGAGCATCGTCCCAAACCATCGAAACAAATTGATACCATGTTAGAAGGCCTAATTCATCCCAAAAAGTTAGCTCAAAAGAGAAAAGTTTGTACACTATTAGAAATTATTGAATACTCTTATACTTATCCGATGTAAAATTCCTAATACTCTCTTTTTCAACTCATAAGTTCCTCAGCAATCTACTAATATCTACAGATTTAGCTTCCATAATTGGTGAACGAAAAAGAACTAGGACCAGTCGTAACAACACGAACAATTTTCTTCTCCTACAAATAAGCAGGGCATAGAATCAGTGTATCTGTGTGAGTTTGAAGAGGTTACACGTGACGTTTCGTAGTGAACTTTGTTCTTGTTGCCGACTCAAACCCAAATGTAAAGCTCACTTTGAAGCCATCAGTTTCATGATTGCGGATAAAGGCATGGTCTTAATTCATCGTACACAAGTCCTCATGTCACTATTCAAACAATTATGACAAAAATATTGTAGTGACGTTTGGAAGATAAATAGCTGTATGGTCAAAGAGACAGAAATAGAGCTTACGGAGAAGGGATACATATATCTTGATCAGGAGGACCACTATATAATATATGATCAACAAAACTAATAATGACGATTTGAACGTGTGATAATTTTGAAATCTAGCGTTACAACTGTGTTAATTACGTGATTATCGCCAAGAATGTTTGAAACAAGTTTCAACTTTGGATTAAACGTGTTTTCATTATTGAAGATACATACATATAGTATAATGTAAGTAATGCATGGATGTGTTACTGCTCTCTTCCTCTTTTTCCTTCGTTTTCTTCATTTTTCTTTGTCACTCATACTATATTTGGATTTAATGAAACATAATAGATTAATGCAACCGAGAGAAATGTTAAATTTGAGTAAACAAGTTGTTATTAATTGTGTAATTACCATTAGATAAGTAGTCTTTTAGTAGTACAACCAATAGTAAAAGAAACAGACTTCCCCTATAGTTCAAAAAATCTTAGAAAACATTTTGATCTTTAAAATTATCTAAAAAAACTCCTTTTTATTTTTAGTATTTCAGAAAAAATCTTTCTTTTAAATTTTGATTAAAAAATAACAATGAAACATATACAGTATGAACATCAAACCTAAACTAATATCAACCTAACTCTTAATTTTGAATTAAAATAATTAAATTTGACCCAAAATAATAATTTATTATGATTATCTTAAATTATTAATTTAAGTTAAATATAATTAGTTCACAACGACAAAAAGTGCTTTAGGCAACGAAATGTTTGCAATAGTTTAAAAATGTGTTGCTAAAAATTAATATAATGCAATAGTTTTTCAAGTGTTGCCTTTAATAATATTAAAAAACAATGAAAATAATAATTTGTTGCTAGATATAAGAAAAGACAACAAAACTAAAAAAATGATGTAATAAAATTTTATCCATGCAACATTTGAAATTGTTGCTATATGTCATGTAAGCGGATACTAATTTCATCACTTTACACACATATATTTTCCAAGTGAAAAAAAAGAAATGAGAGGCTTAATGACACGGCGACCTACCAAGTCGATGAACTCATAACCTAGGCCAGATCACCACCATCTCTAGTTTCCTGCAATTTTGACACTAGTCTTTCCAACAACCGACCGTCATCCATAGGTGTTGATCGTGCCTTTGAGCTCCTTATCGACAGAGCCCACCAAGGTGCGACAGTGCATGAGGACGTGTCTTTCGTCCTACTCTTCTCATTCTCCACCCACCCAATCTCCTCTGGAAAAGTTCCATCGTCTTTTTATCTTTTATTTGTTCTATTATCTTATTGGGTTAATTCATCTTTTGATTTGGAACTTTGACCACACACGCATTTACTCTTTTGCAAATGTAAACGTGTGTTTGATCGATCAATCAAAGAAAAAATAAATAATAAAAAATCAACATTATCCCACCTAGTTACCAACGTCCCTCTCCCTTGCACCCCAACCCATATTTTGTTTTTGGTGTTGCTTTTACCTTTTTATTGTTTCTTCTTTCTTCTTTAATCTCCCTCATATTCTCCTAAAAACACATAAATACATAACTCTTATCTTTTTTATTTTTATTTTCTTCCTTTTTATACATAGCTTCTCAATCTACGCTTCAATTTTTGTTTCTCTTTTCTCTCTCTCATTCTCTCATTCTTTTGAAAAACAATATTTTGAATTCATTCCTTATTTTGAGGTCAATGTGTAGTCTGATTTCCTTTGAAATCAAGTATCTTTATTTCTATTCGGGCATTTGAAAATCTGGGTTCTGTCTTTTTGATAATCAAAGTATGTGATTGGCACCAAAACTTTATTTTTCCTTAATTTTGTGTATGTTTTTTAGATTTCATTTTCTACGATTGAATGCTGCTACAGTGGAGGTATTCCCATCTTGTTATGAGCCAACAAATAATAATGTAGCAGTTTTTGCCTCATCTAGTATGAAGTTCAACTCTCTTCTTCAAGTCACCCCACTTTTCAAACCCTTAGCAGCCACAATTCTGAGCCCAAAATTTTTAGAAAGTGTAAGTGACTTAACCTATTAAGTTGTTATGATTATGAGTCCAGTTATTTAGATGAGTGCTCAGCTTGTGAAGTTTTCCTTTATCTATCTGTAGCATTAGTTGGTCATCTTTAACTGTGCATATATAATTTAAATAATTAGTTCTTATGGTTTCCCACACATGATAGGATTAGTGATTTCAACAATTATCAACCTAGTTTAGTAATTATATATGTGGCTTCAGTCTCCCTTACTATTACATGCAGAATTCTATTGGGGATAAATGATTGTTCTTAGCTGAACTGTGAATCGATGATGATGAGGAGCGTGCTAATGATCAATATATTAGTGAGATTTTGTGTCTACTGATAATGGAATCATTAACTGGAAACTTCTCAAGCAATTAAATCTTTCAATACTAGGATAGAATTTATCGATGTTCATGGTATGTTGGTCTATTGCTAAACATTGAGCCATATTAGGAAAATGTAGCATTTGCTGCTGAATCCAAGTTAAATAATCAATCTTAGAAAAAATAATTAAAACTATATAATGTTCAAGGTATTCCTAAATATTTAGTTATCTATGGTGAATATTAATTTGGTTCAAAATTAACATATCTGAATCTTAATTAGTTAAGGATTGAGATGCAATAAATTTGTTATAACCATTCTAAGCTAATATCCCTAAGATTTGCAAGCTATAATTATTTATAGCTTCTCATTTTAAATTCCCATGTTTATAAAATTGAGAATGGACAAAAGGAGGTAACTCCTATTAATAAGTGCAGGATTCCCTTAACCAATGTTCCTTCTTGTCATACTGTTACCAAAGCATCGCTCTTAGTTGTATGAAATACTGTTTAGCATTTGTTGCTTTATGGAAATAATCTCGCAGTTAAGTTTTCAAGGAAACAAAGAGCAAGAATAGTTGTTATATTACCAAAATGAAATGTCCACTATACATGAAAAAAACTAGAAAATGGGAAACTAAAATTAGGTCTAGTGTGGCTTTGGATAACTAGCACAACATTGATTAAACAACTACTTAGGGATGCAATACTAGGAACTACTGAATCTTTATGTTTCAATACTTTGCAGGCATCATCAAAATGGAAGATGGCAAGCTAAGATTGGTAGGTTGCAGGGAATAAGGAACTTTACCTAGGGATATTCAGTGAGTCTTGTTACTCTAAAGAACTACTTTAGTTTACTAAAAGTTGTGTGATTATTGCCTCCAAAAATGTTGATTAGTTAAGTTGCAGTTAAAGTAATAAAAGGTTTTTTTTTTACTTTAAAAAGTAGAGTCTTTGAGCCACTCTTGGCTAATTTTCTGCCTTTATGCATCTTTAAGATTAGCATACTTAGGATTATGAAATTAATAATTTTCTTTTATATAGGTATAAACTTCTAAAATGAATCTAAAGGATGAGATGGACTTGGAAGACTATGTTTCTTAGCTTGATAAAATTAGTGCTGAGTTTAGTTGGATTTCTCTTCATATTGTGTAGTTATTGCGTGGTTATTGTATATGGTTATGAATCTTTCTATTAGTGAATATGAAACAGTGTAAGAAAAGCTACAAAATTTTCTTTAGTTTTTGACATTTATAGATTAGCTTGCAAGAAGCATATGGCATGAACAAAACGAAGCATGCGCCTTTTATATTTATCTTGTTGAATATTTGCCTATAATAATTCTCAGAATTCAATTTTAACCCTCAATGCTCAATATATCCACCATAATATCTAATATTGAATAGAATCTCATCCTTATCATAATTGAATATCTGCTCACAGATTGTAGTTATTTGTCGAGAAGCTGGAATGCATGCAGTTCTTTAGGTTATATTTCCAAAGAATTTAAGAAAGGTTATAAAGCTAATGTGAAGAAGCCTGATGACACCTACTTCTAATTCTACAAATAATAAAGGGTTGTTAAAGCACATGTAATTTTCCTTATAATTGTTAAGGATTGTAGAATTTACTTTTGTATTCTGTAACAATAAAAGTACATGTAATATGCTTTTGTATTTTTGAATGTATTAATGTTGAATTTTACAAGTCTTTATGGAATATAATATATATAAATGCATTTTTTTAGTCGTTTCCATTTACTAGTACGTACGCAATTAAGACGTACACTAATATTTATATATTTCTTTTAATGTATATATGGATGTTGCCTACATAATGATAAGAGTTTGATTTTACATTAAATAATATTGGTAATGAAAGAATAAATTGTTGCTTTTATTATTACAAATTGTTTCCTAAAAAATGTTGCAATATTCATTTAATATTGTTGTTGTATTTTGAAACTAAAGTGTTGCCTTAGTCAAAACTTAAAAGCAACATTTTTTTTATTGTTTAATAAAAATTATGTTGCCTTGTACTTATTGCAATGCCACTTCTTGTAACGATACGATTTATGTTGCCTTAATAAAAAGGAAAAGATAATTGTATTTATAGCTACACTTTTGTTTGTTGCCTAAAGCACTTTTTTCCATAGTGGTTTAAGTCTAGTTCAAGAGCCGAGTTAGGTCATCATATTAGTGACATTTGATCACTCCACATATGATAATCATATTGTGTCTATTTCATAGTTATCTTTAACCGAAGTATAAGAGAAAGGGTCTTTTTGAAAATTTAAAACTAAAAAGAGTTTTTAAATAATTTTAAAGATTACAAAGATTTTTTAAAAGTTTTTTAAACTACAGGAGATGTGATGAATGCTATCGCCTGCAACCAAATTCAAAAGAAATCACTTCCGTTAATACAATTTAATATAGTAGTGGTAAATGGATATCGTTCCTACGAAAAAATTTTAACGGTAAAGGTTAACGAGATTAAAACTAAAACAAAGTAACAAAAAGGGAGGTTTGTTTTCAATTCACGAAATTTAAGGAAAAGTGTAAGAAAAATCGTAAATCACAAAATAATTGGATCTGAAAAATTAATGGAAAATACCTTGGTTTTTGGGTCACCGATGTTATCACGCTAAAATGGATCCTCGACATAAAATTGCAATCATTAACAAACATTCATTGGGAATATTTTCTCTTAAGAGTAATGACTAGAAACAT
>JANIPM010000007.1:23880077-23893149 GCA_027478405.1 Erythroxylum cassinoides
TGATCCGGGAGGGCTTAGTAATTAATTCTGAATCTTAGGTTATCAAACCCGGTATATGAATTAAATCGAGAAAATTTTGACACCGAGGTAAAATCAAGGGGGAAGTTAAAATCCTAGATTTTCATTTCATTGATAATTCTTATATTTTTATCTTGCTTTAATTCTCGTTTTTATTTAATTTTTCAAACCAAAATCAATCAATCTTTTCTTTAATTTTTATGTTATTACCTTAAATTAGAAGTTATTACGAGTATTACTATTTAGCTAATTTGGTCTCTGTGGGATCGATATTTTTACTACTTGACGATAGAAACGTGCACTTGCGTTTATCACCAACAACGGACATATTCAATCTGAATGCCCTATAAACAAATTCATGACAATTCAAGAGTGTTAAGAGATTGATGCTTTGTTAAATGTTTTATCCATAGAAGAGGGTGAAAAGGAGTTAGATAGTAGAGGAGATTATAAGGGAAGAGTGGAGGATATGGTTGAAGGTGACGAGGAAGGACCTAGTCCTATGATTCAACATGTTTTAAAGGTTGTTCCTTCTCTAAGTGAGTCCCAACATGATCAATTGTTCCATACGAGATGCAAGGTGCAAGGAAGGATATATAATGTGATCATTGATAGTGGTTCCTGTACCCATGTAGCTTCCAAGGTGCTCGTGGATAAACTAAACTTGTCTACTTCAGACTTTTAAGACCTTACACAATTCGATGGCTTAATAAAGGAAGTGATTTGAAGGTGACAAAATAGGTGCTTGTTTTCTTTTCAATTGGGAATAAGTATCATGATTAGGTACTTTATGACGTGATTCTAATGGGTGCATGTCATATCTTATTAGGACGTTTATGGCAATATGATTGAAAAGCTCAACATGATGAAGTCTCTAATTTCTACACCATTGAGAAGGATGGGAAAAGACTTGTGCTTGCACCTTTATCTCCTTCTAGAGTACGTGAACTGAACATGGAGCAATATAAAAGGGAGAAATTATTAGGAAGAGTGGGATTAGTTGAGAATTTGTTGAATCGTAAGTAGTAAATGCATTAGTTTCGAAGGGGGTCCAAGACAATCTGGATGATTCTTAACTATTGGAACTCAAGCCTCATCTGGACGAGTATGTTGATGTGTTTCCTAATGATTTTCCTTCGGGATTGCCTCCTATTAGAGGGATCAAGCATTAAATAGACTTGATTATGGATACACCTTTACCTAACAAGCCCACATATATGTGTAATCTAGAAGAATCAAAGGAGCTTCAATGACAATTCAATAAGCTTATAACGAGTGGATATGTGATGAAAACATGTCAGCATATGTTGTACTAGCTCTTCTTACACCAAACAAAGATTTTTAATGGCAGATGTGTATTAATAGTGATACAGTGTACAATATCAGCATCAAATATCACTTTCCCATGCCTCATCTAGATGACATGTTGGAGGATCTCCATAGTGTGCAAACATTTTCAAAGATAGGCTTAAAAGAGTGTTTACCAATAGATTTGAATGAGAGAAGGTGATGAATGGAAGACCGCATTCAATACTAAGTATGGCTTATACAAATGGTTAGTAAGGTCCTTTGGTCTCACTAATGCTCCAAGCACATTTATGCGACTTATAAATGAGGTATTGCACCCTTTCCTTGGTAAATTTATTGTTGTGTACTTGGATGATATTCTGGTTTATAGTAAGAGTAATGAGGAATATATACTGCACTTGAGAATGTTTTTCAAAGTGTTGAGAAGGTAGAAGTTATATGGGAAGATTGAGAAGTGCACTTTCATGGTAGATAGCATCATATCCTTGGATACATTGTGTCTAAGTATGGTTTTTTAATTGATAAATCAAAAATTGATGCTATTAAATCATGGCAAACTCCTAAATCTGATAGTAAAGTTTGTAGCTTTCATGGATTGGCTTCTTTTTATTTGAGATTATTGAAGAACTTAGTTCTATTATGGCATCGATTATTGAATGTATGAAGAAAGAGAAATTCGAATGGAGTGATTATATAGAAAAGGCATTTGAATTGATTAAAGGGAAGTTATGTTCCATTCCTATATTAGCTCTTCCTAATTTTAATGAGCTATTTAAAGTAAAATATGATGCTAGTGGAGTCAGAATTAGGGTTGCATTTATTCAACAAAACGTCCCATTGCTTATTTTAATGAGAAGCTTAATGGATATAAACTAAATTACTCTACTTATGATAAAGAGTTCTATGTGATCATTCCGACTCTTAGTCATTAGAGTCATTATTTGCGACCTAAGCCTTTCGTGTTGCATAGTGACCATGAAGCATTAAGGCATATTAATGGGAAACAAAAACTTAATCCACATCATGCTAAGTAGGTCGAGTTTCTACAATCCTTTACTTTCTCATCTATGTATAAGGATGGACACTCTAATGTCATACCTGACGCATTGTGAAGAAGGTATTCTATGCTTTTAATACTTAATTCAAAGCTCATTGGCTTTGAAATCATCAAGAATTCTTATATAGGGGATAAAGATTTTGCTAGATTATTTGAACTTTGCAAAAAATATGTTCTTGACCAGTTTGTAATTCAGGATAGTTTTCGCTTCACAGGGAATAAATTGTGTACTCCCAAGGGCTCTTTTCGTGATTTATTGATTCACAAAGCTTATGGTGGTGGTCTTACTGGTCATTTTAGTATTCAAAAGACTTATGAAAATCTTTAAAAACACTTCTATTGGCCTCATATGTTTCGAGATGTGCAATCTATTGTTAACCAATATGATACTTGCCAAAGAGCAAAGAGTACTTTTCACCAAGGACTTTACATACTTCTTCCTATTCAAGAATGATCATGGGAGGATATTAGTATAGATTTCATTGTAAAATTATCTCGCATATAATATGATAAGGATGCAAGTATGGTGGTTGTAGATGATTTCTCAAAGATGGCTCATTTTGTTGCATGTCATAAAATTGATGATGCTTCACATATTGCTGATTATACTTTAAAGAGATTATTTGTCTTTATGGGATACCGAAAAGTATAGTTTTTCAACGAGATTTGAAGTTTTTGAGTCATTTTTTATGGATGTTGTGGAAATTACTTAGAACAAAGCTATTATTTAGCAATGCTCACCATCCACAAACTGAAGTTACAAATCGCACTCTTAATGCCTTAGCCTTGCTTCATGGATTAGTGAGTAAAACCAACCAATATTGGGATTTAAAACTTTCCCATGTTGAATTTGCCTATGATATATCTCCAACTAGTTCTACTAGAGATCTCCTTTTAAAGTTGTTTATGGTGTGAATCATTATGTTTTTGTGGATTTACTTTCTATTTCAAAGAAAGACTCAGTGAGTATAGATGCAAAGGCCAAGGTAGAGATAATAAAGAAGGCCCATGAGCATATTTGCCCAAAGATGGAGAAGATTAAAGAGAGTAAAAAGGTCCGTGCTAATCATTTCACAAGCAACTGAGCTTTTAACCTGGTAATCTATATTTGATTCATCTTTGCAAGGAAAGATTTCCAAACAAAGGGAAGAATAAACTTATGTCCCGTGCTGATGGACCATTCAAAATGCTTGAACAAATTGGAGAGACTGCATACAAGATTGATCTTCTAGGAGATTATGGAGTTTATCCTTACTTAAACGATGAAGATTTGAGAGAAAATGCTTTTAAAAAGAGGGAGAATGGTGCGGGATATAGACTTTTTCTCCAAGCCATTATATTTGAATTTACACGATAATTTCATGCACAGAGGTAATGAGTTTTTGGTTGTATATGTATGATTGTAAGTTTTAGATTTGAAACCAAGTGAAGCCTTGTCTTCTTAGCCTGAAATTGTAAGAGCTTGTAGAGGACACATATAATTAATCTTCTATTAATTTTCATATTTTTTGAATTTTATACAATTAGTTTTAGTCGTTTATTTGGACACTAAGTCTAATAGTTGGAAACAGTGCTTAGGACTCATTTTTTCCTTATCAAGATTAGTTTTCTTATTCTTTTAGATCTTTAGTATGATTCTAATTGTCTAGGTTGTTTCCTAATAGTATTATGAGTTATCTTTTAGATCTTTAGTATGATTCTATATTGTCTAGGTTATTTCCTAATAAGATTAGGAGTTTTCTACTATAAATAGGGGTTAAAAGGTGTATTCTTGTATATGTGATTTAGAAATAAACATTAAAACTTTTTCTTCACAAATTCATAGTTGATTCCTTCTGCTTAAGATAAGAGTCGTGCCATCTCGTCACCTTCTCCTTATAAAGTTAAGCATTTTCGTACGCATTGCAACAGAACTTTTTGAGTTCATTTAGTTGCAGAAGTAGATTCTCACCTATTTTCTTCCAATCAAAATTTAAAGTCTTAATTGCCCAATATGCTCGATGCTCTAGTTTCATAGGCAAATGACAAGCTTTACCATATATGAGTCGGAAGGGAGTCGTTCTGATTAGCATTTTAAAAGCAGTTTGATAAGACTATAAGGCATCATTTTGCTTTAATGTCCACTCCTTCCTAGAATTATTCACCATCTTTTCTAAAATTCAATTCAGTTCTCAGTTCACGACTTCCACTTGTCTACTCATTTGCGGGTGATAAAAAGTGGTAACTCAATGATGGACTTCATATCTTTTTAGGAGAGTGTCAAAAGATCTGTTATAAAAATGTGTTCCCCCATCACTTATTATCGTTATTGGCAATCCAAATCAGTTAAATAACTATTTGATGAATGTCTATATAGCATTCCTATCATTAGTTGGAGATGCCACAACTTAGGCCCATAGAGACACGTAGTCCACTCCTACTAAAATGTATGTGCTCCCTATAGAGGATAGGAAGGGATCCATGAAGTTGATGCCCCATATATCGGAGACTTCAACTTCCAAGATGTTGGATAAAGGCATCTCATCTCTTTTGGAGATGTTGCCCATTCTTTGACAGTGATCACATTGTGCTAGGAAAGCTTGAGCGTCCTTAAACAAATGTGGCCAATAGAATCCACACTCAAGCACTTGAGTTGTTGCCTTGTTTGCTTCATAATGGCCAACATGTTGTACTTCGTGACATTATGTTAATATGTCCAACATCTCATCTTCTGACACACATCATCTTATTATCCCATCAGCATAATTCTTATATAGGATTGGCTCATCCCATAAATATTAAGTGTACTCATACAAAAATCACTTTCTCTGTTGATATGACATATCAAAAGGAATTTTACCATTGGTGACAAAATTTGTGATATCTATGAACCATGATGTCGCCATGCCATTAAGTAGCAACAAGGCTTCATCAGGAAATTTTTCATTAATATCATCACCTAGCTCGCATTCCTCTCCTTCCAAACGTGATAAGTGGTCCTTGACTACATTCTCCACTCCCTTCTTATCTCCTACTTCTATGTCAAACTCTTGTAAGAGTAGAACTCATTGAATAAGCCTTAGTTTTATCCTTTTTGGCAGAAAGATACTTTCATGCAACGTGATTGGTAAATACGATTATTTTAGAACCTAAGAAGTATGACCAAAACTTATCACATGCATACACCACTGTGAGTAATTCCTTTTTAGTGTGGTGTAGTTAAGTTAGGGTATCCTAAATGTTTTGCTTACATAGTATACCCCCTGTAATATTTTTTCCTTCCTTTGGCCTAATATGTAACCAACAACTTGGTCGCTAGCATGGCATATAACTCTGAATGGGATTGTCCAATTGTCCAATTGAGTGGTGTTAAGATTGGTGTTGATATTAGTGCCTCCTTTAATTGATTGAATGCAGATAAATAGTTATTATTAAAGAGGAAAAGCACATCCTTGACTAAGAAGTTTGTTAAGGGTCTTGCGATTTGCAAGAAATCCTTAATAAAGCGATAGTAAAACCTAACATGGCCTAAGAATGCTCAAATTCCCTTGACATTGATTAGAGATGGGAGTTTCTATATAACCTTTGTTTTTATTCAATCTACTTCATATCTTTGGTGCTAAATTTTGTGCTCAAGCACTATCCCCTCCTACTCCATAAAGTGGCACTTCTCCCAACTCAACACTAAATGTAATTCTTCACATCATTGGAGTACTTTGTTCAAATTGGTTAGACACTTCTCAAAAGATTCTCTAAAGATAGAAAAATCGTCCATGAAAACTTCCATTGTATCTTCAATCATGTCTGCAAAGATAGGCATCATGCACTTTTAAAATATAGTTGGGGTGTTGCATAACCAGAAAGAGATCTGTCTATATGCAAAGGTAGCATAAGGACATATCTTTTCCTGGTCTTAGGGGTAGATGAATATCTTATTGTACCTCAAGTAATCATCTAAGAAGCAGTAGAATGAGTGACCAACCACTCTTTCTATCATTGATCTATGAATGGGAGAGGGAAATGTTCCTTTTTAGTCACTCTGTTGAGTTTGCAATAGTTTACGCACACTCTTCATCCCGTAACTATTCTCGTCGAAATTAACTCTCCACTTTCACTCTCCATTACGCTCATTCCACCCTTCTTTGGTACACATTGTTCTAGGTTGATCCATTCGTTATCAAATAGGGTGTATAATACTCGCATCTAAGAGCTTTGTTACCTCCTTTTTGACCACTTCCTTCATGTGAGAGTTCAACCTACATTGACGTTCCCTTACTGCTCTACTTCCTTCTTTAAGATTTATCTGATGCATGCAAACATTTGGGCTTATACCTCGAATGTCAGATTTTTTGCCATCCTATGGCTTTTATCTACTTCCTAACAATCTCTACTACCTTACTTTGTTATTCCCTATTCAGTAGATTAAAATGATGATGGGTAAAGTTTGATTTTCACCTAAAAAGGTATATCTAAGATGTGTGGATAAAGATTTAAGCTCTAGGGTTGGTGGTTTCTCTTTGGAGGGTGGTATGGGTACTTCGATTTGTACTAACATTTCTTAACGGGTCTAAACACTGGACTCCTCCATTTTAACATCTCCTTCAAACTCAACTTCGTTCGCCTTCTCATCTTCATTATCTGTCTCCATGTCTACTGATTTAACTTCTGCAAAGTAGCTTTCTAGTTACTCTTGCATACTTTCATCCATAATGTCAATCTCCATGCAAGCGTTGCTTTCCTTTGGATTCTTCAAGCCCTTGTTCATATTAAACTCCACTTGATCTTCACTAATCTAAAGTGTCAATTTACCTTCATGAAAATCAATAAATGTTTTTCCTATGTTCATGATAGGTCATCCAAAAATTAGTAGACAATTCTTATCTTCTTTGAAATCAAGAACAATAAAGTCCATAGGAATATGAACTTGTTCAGTTGCATCACTCCACCAATGAAGTCCAAATATGAAATGTCTTCCACCACTCCAAACGATCTTTTAGTAGATTGATCAACCAACTGGATTAGTATCAAAGTTGGCTTAACCTTACTGAGCTCCAATTTCTTAAATATCTACAAAGGCATAAGATTGATGCTTGCTCCTAAATCCTGAAACAAGACTAGAGGGTTGAGTCACTATGTAACATAGTTTACTTCATGGTTAAAAACCAAACAATAAGAATAAACAAGCTTAATACATAAGTTAAAACTCAAAAACTAGTGTGAAAAAGAGTTGATGGAATGTAAGAGATTCCACTATCATTTTTTCCATTAATCAATGTCTCACATCAAGGTTGTGGGATGTTCCAACTTAAGGCCATGACACTAATGCACTCAGTTTGTAGATTGTTAGTTAGCATTATTCCCTAAATCTAGCATATGGTTCCATGATTTTAAGTTTTACAATGTTTGTTACATGCCTTAGAAGATCTTTAAGTTCTTTCCTCCATATAGCATACACTAGAAAACCATAAGTAATTTTAAATATTATATGATCCTCTTTACATAGCAAATGAAGTTATACGATCCATTAGATAATATCAAGCCAATTAGCATGTTGTAAATGAAGATTACAAAAATGTTGAATTTTTTGCTATATGTTTGTGAAAAATGACATTAGATTGCATAATTTTTGGGTAAGGCTAAGGATATTTGAGCTTATGACTCTTTCCATTATGCTTAGTTTGTTCATTATGGCCAAACATGGTGTAAAATAAGCCTTAGGGATATTTGGTTTACGCTGTGCTAACCTGAACAAAGGATTTTAGGAGTTGAGGGTCTTAATATCAATTAACATTTTTGAGCTCTACTAATTTGTGACTTAATGATAATATTGTTTCCTCTAAATTGCATTAGGAATGTAGTTTAGAGCATCGTAAAGTATTATGGAGAACCTTATGATTTTACATAACCATTTATGGATTTGAATGAGCTCTTTTGCCTTTAACTTGGTCTAGTATCATTTATCTTGGATTATTTAGCTCAAAGAGCAGGTAAAGAGGCCTTATTCCAATTACCATACCATAATGATGTGTTCCCATTCCTAACTTTGCATTTAACCTCTATCTGTAGGCATTCTCATAGTTTTAGGAGTTATAACACTGTCCAAGAGGAGTCAGCTCTAAATTTTACTATCCAAAGGTGCTTGCCTTTTAGATATTAAGTGTGAATCCATTATGCCCATAAGGATTTTTGACAATTAACATCTTTTGTATTATCCTTACTGCAATGATAATCAGGCCTCTCTCAATTTTAGGTTTGTAAACCTCATACCACTTGGCTTTTGTTATTGATTTCTTTACAGTTTCACCATAATAAAGGAAGTTCATGATCATCTTTTTTTATTCCTTAATTAAGTCCTTGGAAAGATCAAATAAGAGGACTAGTACACATGTAGGTTATTGAGTATTGAATAATTAATTATACCTTACCTACAAAAGAAAGGCATTGATTGCTCTAATGACCAATCCCTTTTTACATATTATCAAGCAATGGTTGCCAATCCCTAAAAGATGGTCTCTTAACAATAATTAATACTACTAATTGTTACTGCAGTTATTCTGATTAAGCTTCTTAAGTTCCTCCTTTACCATTTATAGTAATTCAAGCATTTGTAAGATTAATTACCTTTGGAAATTGCTAGGCATACATTTGGTTACTGCCTCCTTATAGCCCTCTAGTCTTGTTAGATAATTGTTAAATTTAAATGGACTCTCTTTTAAGTTTTTCTATCAAGTTGTTATAGAATGGTTGGAAGTTAGATTTTTACTGAAAATGACCTTAATTTTATGAAACACAATAAAAATGTTTAATACGGGCTCTAATTTTTTAT
The DNA here is from genome assembly GCA_027478405.1 of Erythroxylum cassinoides. Classification (NCBI taxonomy): domain Eukaryota; kingdom Viridiplantae; phylum Streptophyta; class Magnoliopsida; order Malpighiales; family Erythroxylaceae; genus Erythroxylum; species Erythroxylum cassinoides. Next base: position 23,889,266 of record JANIPM010000007.1, read on the forward strand.
CATCTAATGAGTGTATGTATATTATTATTATAGTCCATTTTATCATTTATCTTATAATAGACAATAATAAAAGTTTATTCCTCAGAGGAATTATCTATTATTATATTAGTTATTTATATTATATTTTCTAAACACTAAAAGTAAAAAAAAATCATTAGGATAAGGAGTATTAATGTAAGTAAAAAAGTTATTTTTACATAGGAAATGGATATGTTTTAAATATATAAATTTCATTGAATTCATGGATTTAAAAATCAACAATTTTAAATTATAGGTTTTGGTAATATACAATTTAGCACAATATTTAATTCTACCTTATTTTATATTTTTCAATAATTAAAAAATAAATGTTAACAAAAAATAATGAAATGTCCTCAACCAAACAATAAGTTTTTAATGAAATATCCTAACAGATAACAAATTTTTCTTTTTTAAATTATTAACAATAAGGCATAAAGAAATGTTACAATTAATGAAGATCTTTTTATATTCCTTGGGAACAATATTGGGTGCCTATTTCCCGATCACATACAATTAAAGTTAAATTACGAATTATTTTTACTTAGCCCATGTAAAATTTATTGTTAATCTCAAGTTTTATCTAAGTTTAGTTTTATGAGAAATTGAGAAGTAATAAAAATAAATTTTCAAGCAGTAACTAATATATAAAAAACTAAAATCACACTGGTTCAGTCAGATTTTGGTGGGATTGGGCGCTGCTGCTTGGATCCATGATATTGGTTGATTCCGATTGAGATATACCTGCAAAACAAAGAAGGCACGTCGGGGATTGATTCCCATTAGGCCCCTCCAATGCTCAAGTTAGTCTTTTTTGGGAGAGTTTTGGAAGCTAGTGAATAAAGAATAATAGGGTTCTTGAAAATCGTACATTTTTTATGATGAGGTAATCAATTTATATCTAACAAATATCTGCTAGATTTTGGTCGTTTCTTTCAAGTAGGCAGCCACCATTTATGAATGGGTCGTCTATATTTGGTCCTGGACTTGGGTCTAGCACGACCGACCCAACCATACACATCGAGTGAAACTTATCTACTTATTTATGTCTAAAAACCTCTTATAAGCTATTTTTAGTATTTCAGGCTTGGGAATTAATGAAATAAAAGTTAAAGATCATTCAATTGACCTTAATTATACATATATCATAATGGAGATAACTTTAATATTTGGATTTCTTAGGAACCAAGTGGATGCTGTAATCGATGTAACCACAGCTGACGTTAAGTGTAGTACTTTAGAACAAAAACTTCTATCGACTGTAAACGTTTAACAGTGGAATATCTATATAACCTATTTCGTAAAACCAGGATGTATTACCCCACAACTTATCACCCCACAACTTAGCAACTATAACCCATCCCCTGGTATCCTAATTGCCAATGGTAAAGAAGAACATCTCTTAGGTCTAGGTATGGATGATGCTCCTTTTCAACTTAGCCTAGGATTAGAACAAGGTTCTTCTAATAACCAAGGGGATCTTCCCTCTCCTCCTAAATGCTCTTGGAAGTAGGTGCTAGGGGATTTTGATTCAGCAGAGAAACTGGATTTCTTCCCTCCGTCTTTAGAAGTGAACATTATATTGTATCCTTCACTGGAAGTCCTCTGTAATGGTACTCAAAGGTGGGAGGCTTCACTTATTGCATTCTTCATTAACAAGAAACCTAGCTTCCAAACTATACGCTCTTGGGCTATCGATTACTGGAAGAATCATGGTCTCCAATAAGTTTTGCAAGATGAACAAGGTTTGCTGATCTTTAACTTCACATTGACGGCTAATTCTTAGAAAGTCTTAGAGGCAAGCCCCTGCATGTGCTGGATGGGCCTCTGTTTGTACAGAAATAGAAGCTAGGTATTATGCTCCATGATCAAAACTAGGAATGTTCCTATCTAGATCAACATTCACAAGATTCCCTTAAAGAACTAGTCAATGTTGGGCTTAAGCCATTTGGCTATTTATATGGGGAACTCGCTGAGGTTACAAATTTAAAGGGAGAATGATGCTTCTTCATGTGGTGTAAAATGCATAATGGATAATACTTTATTCACAAAAAGATGGATCACATGTTTGTCAACCAGAAATGGCTCGAAACGTTCCAAAATAGTAAAGTAACATGTAACCATCATCTCTGCTCAAATCGTTATTCCTCTTAAGATTCACATTACGGAAGGCTGCCATTGTAGATTTACTCCCTTTAGATTTTCTAACTAGCTAAGCGATCATCTAAACCTTCAAGACATCATAGATAAAGTATGAACCTCCACTGCACTGGAACTAATATGAATATTTTTTATAAGAAATTAATGGCAATCAAGGAAGAAATCAAAATACTTCCAATTATCTCTTCTTCTACTGAAACAAGCTAAGGAGATCCCTATGAAATGCCAAGGTGACCTTTATAACTCTACCAGGGGATTGTAGAGTCCAAATCTTCTGTCCAATATTATGGTGTCTTATTGTGTCTAATAAATCTCAGTCGTTTATTTATGTGAGTTTTGTGTAGGTCCTGCGTAGATCCCGCAAAATAAATGGTTGAGATTTTATGAGACAGAATAAGACAGAGTAATACTGGACATAAGATTTTGGTTCGGGATTGTATCTCTTGCAAAGGGAAAAACAAGCCCTTGAAAGTTAGTCTTCAGCTTTGGAGGCCTATTGCTTCCTCCTTCACTAAAAGGCCAAGATCTAGTGGTTGAAGCATTGCAACTCAAATTCAAAAATTTTTCCCAAATCTATCTTAAGGAGGAGAAACTTGAATTCCATCCTTTCTCCAATGATAGAAGATGGCTCCCTAATCTCTAAGCAGAAGGACTTTGATTTTTTATATAACTTATTCCTAGACCAAATGAGACCTATGCTATCTCCACTTACAAAATTTTGTCGCTAAGATATTATATGATGAACAGAAACAATTTCTTCTTAAGCCTTTTGTCGTAATTAATGTAAAGGAAGCTCTCTTTAGTATGAATCTATCAAAAGCACCTAGTCTAAACAATTTTAAGAGGACCTCAACACCCTTTTCACTAGTTCAATCTTTATTTTTTTTAAAAATTCCAATTTGCTTAATGCTTGGAATAATACTTTCCTATTTATGGTTTCTAAGCTACAAAATGCTAATAAATTGGGAAGTTTTAGGCCAATTGCATGATTTTGCAAGTTTTATAAGACTATCTTGAAGTTAATTATGCAAGATTGAAAAGCATCCTCTCTTCCTTTATCAACCTGAATCAATTAACCTTCAATTCAGGACATATTACTGGCGACAACATTCTTTTAATGTAGGAACTCCTCAAATGCAATCAAGCTAAAGGATCGGGCTTTAATTGCAACATCAAGATAGACTTTATTAAGGCATTTAATAGAGTGGATTGGGATTTTATTCTTGCCACTCTTCACTCCTTTGGCTTTCCTTTATCCTTCATTGTATGGATTAAGGAATGCATTACCTCCCTTATGTACAACACACTCATCAATAGAGAAGTGTCTCCTCTCTTTAAAGGTGAAAGGTGGTATTATGTAGGGTAATCCAATCTTTCCTTCCTATTTACTTTTTGTATCAAAGTTCTTTCTAGACTCCTCTCATGGAAGTAACCAAAAATATGATCATCACAATAAATGTACCCGTTTGGTTGACACGGATTGTTGTCTGGGAAAGTAATCTTTTTCCTAAAATTTAAATTATTATGTTTGGTTCGTTTTTTTGAGTAGTTAGGAAAGTAAAAACTTTCATAATTTAGGGAAAATAGTGGCACTTTCCTTGTATTCTAAATCCCAACAGCCCCTTGGTATTTAGATTACTTTCCCCAGGAATTTAATCTAAAAACCACATTAGACAATTTAACCCTTCCTTCTCTCTCAACTCTGC
>JANIPM010000007.1:23897411-23925873 GCA_027478405.1 Erythroxylum cassinoides
CAGCAAGGTTATAAGCACAAGGTTTCAGGACTACGAAAGTCGGGCTCCGGGAGCGGGGTCCGACATCTATGGTATCAAAGCAAGAATGAGAGTGTTAAGTTATAAGTAGTTGGAGTCCGGTCTCCGGATCGGGTTCCGACAGGAACAATTCCCAAAAAAGAAAATCAATTTATATGAAGTTTAGAACAAAAATTAAGTATATTTGAATTTAAAAAATCAACAATGCCAATTGCTATCACAAATTTTAATTACTTTTATAATTGGACGATTGTGTTATTACTAGTATATATGATCAATATCAAAGTTGTCCTTACATAGATTGTTACAACCTACAATAAGAGACTACATTCACGAAAAGGATGTGTCATTCGAAAATATCAAAATAAAACATCCTTATTCTATTATTATATTATAGCTTGTTCTTATATTCAACATATATAGACTTAGGTATAACAAGGATGTTAGTCTATATAATGTTATCCATGTTGGACGCAGCAGGTGTATTTTTTTGAAAGGAAAAATAAAATGAACAAAATAGACGCAAAATATTTAGCATAATTCACCCTTAATTTTGGGCTATGTCTACGGACAAAACTTAGAATAATTCTTTCACTATTACAAATTGTAGGTATATAGAGATAAAACTAAAATAGTGGCTCATAAGGGGTTTTCCAACCTTAAAATACTAACTTTATTATTTTGTCACTCACCAGCCCTTTATCAGAGCATTGCTTTGCTCTGATTTTCTTCTATATATTTTTTGTGTTATGGTATGAAGTAGGGAGTGCCTTATATAGGCACTCCGCCGTATAAGACAGCCGCCTTGTAGCAGCCTTCTTTCATTTTTTTTCAACTAATTTGTTGAAAACTTGGTGTCTCTCCATATGAGAGGAACCCATATCCAACAAATATCCCCCTCTCGATTACATGGAGGGCTCTATCATACCTGCTACTGATCAACAATACTCGAACTTGCCTTTTGGTAGAATCTTGGTTAACATGTATGATCTATTTTCATCAGTATGGATCTTTTCTGACTGTAATTATTTCGTATCCATCACATCTCTAATCTAGTGATATCTCACATCAATATGTTTTGATCGTGAGTAAAAAGAGACATTCTTACCAAAGTGAATAGCACTTTGATTGTCACAAAATAGCTGATACTATTCTTGCTTGATACCAAGTTCATTAAAGAACTTTTTCATCCATAGCAACTCCTTATAGGCTTTCGTTGCTGCAATAAACTCTGTTTCAGTTGTAGAAAGTGCAACACACTTCTTAACTTTGATTGCCATGCCACAGCTCCCCTGTAAAAGTAATCAAGTAACCTAATGTAGACTTTCTCGAGTCAATATCTCCAGCCATATCTGCATCTGTGTAAATAGCTAACACAGGTTCTGGTCTTTCAAAACATAAGCATATTTTGGATGACCCTCAAAGATAACTGAGAATTCACTTAATTACAGCCCAATGTTCCTTTCCAGGATTTGAAAGGAAACGATTCACAACTCCAACTGTAGGAGCAATATCTGGCCATGTACAAACCATGGCATACATCAAACTTCCAACTGCTAAAGCATATGAAATTCTAGTCATTTCTTCCTTCTTTTCTTCTGTAGAAGGGCACCCTCTGGAACTCAATTTAAAGTGATTAACAAAAGGATAACTAATCACTTTAGCTTTGTCTAGTTTAAATCTCTGAAGTACTTTATTAATGTACTTTTCTTGTGACAACTATAGTTTCTTGGCACTTCTATCTCTAATAATTTGCATGCCAAGAATCTGCTTTGCTGATCCCAAGTCTTTCATAGCAAAAGATTTATCTAGTTATTTCTTCAGATTGTTGATTCTAGAAACATTATTACCAACAATCAACATATCATCCACATAGAGCAATAGAATAATGAAATCATCATCAGAGAACTTCTTTATAAATACACAGTGATTTGAAGTAGTCTTCTTGTAGCCTTGCTATCCCATAATAGACTCGAACTTCTTATACCACTGTCTTGGTGCCTATTTTAGAACATATAGACTCTTCTTTAGTCTACAAATATAGTCTTCTTTCCCCTTTTTTACTAAACCCTCTGGCTGCTCCATGTATATCTCTTCTTCCAAATCCCCATGTATGAAGGCAATTTTGACATCCATTTGTTCAACCTCCAGATTAAAACTTGTGGCTAGCCCTAGCACTGCACGTATATCTCGTCAAAGTCAATACCCTTCTTTCGGTTGAATCCTTTGACTACTAATCTTACTTTGAATCAAGGACGGTTGTTTTTTTCATGCTTGATTTTGAACACCCATTTATTAGTCATTGCTCTTTTGCCTTCTGGCAACTTCACCAGCTTGAATGTTTTATTCACATGCAAGGATTTCATCTTGTCTTGTATGGCTTCTTTCCATTTCTTCTTGTGTTCATCATTCATGACTTCATCAAAACTTTCTGGTTCTCCCCCGTCAGTCAGCATTACATACTGATCAACTAAATATCTAGTAGATGGTTGTCTAGTTCTACTAGATTTTTGTAATGGGATTGGAGAATCTTTAGGTGCTGGTGGTTGAATATGAACACCATCATCATCCTCTGGTTCAACTTCATTGGGGGCATCTGCATTATCAACTTTTAGCTGATCATTCTACACTTCATCTCCAACTTGTCCAAACACCACTATTGGAGGATTCAATCGGAAGCTTGTTGAGTCATCATCAAAGCATGGAACTTCCTTCTCCACCTTATTGATATCTTCAATAGTTTTATCTTCAATAAACATAGCATCATGATTCCTAATAAGTCCTTTCTGTACCGGATCATAAAACCTATAACCAAATTTATCTTAACCATAGTCAATAAATACACACTGTCGTGTTTTGACATCAAACTTTTTCTATTCATCTTTAGGAATATAGATAAAGGCCTTGCAATCAAAGACCCACAAATGATCATAAGAAACATCCTTTCCTGACCACACCTTTTCTGGACCACACCTTTTCTGGAACTTCATACTGGAGGGGAACACATGATAAACAATTTAATGCATACACAGCTGCAAGTAAAGCTTCACCCTAAAATGCCTTAGACAACTTTGAATGTGAAATTAGACATTTGACTCTTTCCATCAAAGTCCTGTTCATCCTCTCAGCTACACCATTCAATTGTGGTGTTTTTGGTAGTGTCATTTGATGTCGAATACCATGCTCTTTACAGTAAATATCAAATAATCAGATGTACTCTCCGCCATTATCTGTCCGAATGCATTTCAAATTCTTCCCAGTTTGTCTCTCAACTGAGGCGGGAAATTGTTTGAACACATCTAACATTTGATCTTTAGTCTTCAGAGTATAGGCCCACGTTTTCCTAGAATGATCATCAATAAAAGTTACAAAATATTGTACGTTACTGAGTGACTTTGGCAATGGTCCACACAAATCTGAGTAAATCAGATCTAGAACATTCTTCATTCTAGATGGAGGAGAACTCTGGAAAGAAACCCTGTTTTGTTTCTCTGATAGACAATCTGCACATATCTTATGATGTATCTGATTTAGACCAGATAACATATTTATTTTTGCAAGCTGAATCATCCATTTCTCACCAAAGTGGCCTAATCTTTTATGCCACAAATCAACTGTATTATCATTCTCCACTGTATTGACAATATCGCTAGAGAGCTTTGCCTACATCATATATAGTCTTGAGTGCTTCTGACCTCTAGCCATTACTAAGGAGCCCTTAGTAAGCTTCCATTTTTTGTTTCCAAAAGTATTTTAGAAACCTTCATCATCTAGCCTGTTTATAGAAATCAAGTTCAGACACATATCAGGAATGTACTTGACATCTTTCAGAAACAGTCTTGAACCATTCGCTGTCTCTAAAGAAACATCTCCTTTGCTAACAACATTTGATAGATTTCCATTTGCTACCTTAATAACACTAAAATTCCCAGGTGTGTAAGATGAGAAAAATTGTTTGTGAGATGTAATTTGGATAGTAGCTCCACTGTCAACTATCTAACTTGTTTCTTGTGATACCAAGCTGACTATCTCTGTATCAATAACAAGGTTGAACACATTAACAATGTTACTTTGCTCGTCATCACTATTTTCTTCTTTCTTCACATCTTTGCCTTTTCCCTCTTCAACTTTCTGCAAAATTTCACGATGTGGCCTTTCTTCTTGCAGTAATGGCATTTCACATTTGCATATCTATTTGACTTTCCTTTGCTCTTGTCTTTGGACTTTGGATCTCTAGATTGACTCCTTCCTCTATTTTCCGTAAGCAGTACATCTGAATGTGATGACGAGGCTGCATGCTGTGATTTACGTATCATCTCTTCATTAGTATATTGCTTTTAACAGACTCCATATTTAATACGCCATTTGGTGTAGTATTTGTCAAAGACACCTTCAAAGTCTCCAAAGACTGGTAATGAAGCTAGCACCATTAGAGTCACCTCGTCATCAAACTTTATGCCCATGTTTGATCACTGATCAACCATCCCTTCCATATTATTTAAATGATCAGCTACACAAGTACCCTCCTGGTTTTTTGCCTGCATCAATTTTGTTAGATAAAATAATTTGTTATTGCCGGTCTTTGAAGCATACAACTGCTCTAGCTTATTCCACAACGTTCTTGCATGAGTCTCGTTACAAATGTGATTATACACATTATCATCAACAAACTGTTGAATATAACCACACACTCGTTCATGCTTAAACTCTCAATCTTCGTTAGACATCTCCTCTTGTTTAGTTGTCGAAAATACCGACAAATGCATCTTTGTAATCATCAAGACATCCTTTGTCTTGGTTCGCCATATATGGTAGTTAATACTATTTAGATTGATCATTTTGCTTGTCTTCACCGAAATAGTATTGTCGAACCCCACTGGAATAGTACTGCGGGACTCGGTAAATAATAATTTGTAAATAATACTGCAAATAGTTCCACGGGATCCAATTACTATTACTACAGTGTCGTCACCTTGCAAATTTATTGAAAAACTTTAGAATACTATTCATCATCTTCTCCGTTTTAAGTTAACTTTTTGAACAAATTATGCCAAAAAAATTCGTTGTAATTTTGTCTTTCCCGTGACATGCTTGTTTTCAAAAAATACCTTCAATAAAAACACAACTCTAATGCCATTTGTTGAGCGCAGCGAGTGTATTTTTTTGAAAAATAAATAAATTGAACAAAATGGACACAAAATATTTAACGTAGTTTACCCTTAATTTTGGGTTACATCTATGGACAAAACTCAGAATAATTCTTTTACTATTACAAATAGTAGGTATACAGAGATAAAACCAAAATAGTGACTCACAAAGTGTTTCACAACCTAAAAATACTAACCTCACTATAATGTCACTCACCAACCTTTTATAAGAGCGTTGCTTTGCTCTGATTTTCTTCTATATATTTTTTTGTGTTTTGGTATGAAGCAGGGAGTGCCTATATTAGGCACTTTGTCGCATGAGACAGCTGCTTTGCAGCTGTTTTCTTTGATTTTTTTCAACTAATACGATATCAAAGTCGATGTCGCGTTTGTTGAAAACTTGGTGTCCCTCCATGTGAGACGGATCTATACCCAAAAAACCTTTAGATCTCCTGTATCTGTTGCCCTGTGCCCTTTGTACCATAAATCATCCCAACCATCCAATTCATTCAAATAGATGGTTGAGATGGTTCGTGACACAAAAGGCACAGAGCAACGGGTGCAAGAGATCTCCTCCCACCCAACAATCCGTTTTATTTCTTTGCATTGTAGTCATATCCATATGCGAGGGTATGATTTTGTTCATAGGTTACACAGTAAATTAATGAAGGCCGTAATATGTCAATTAGATGCATCACCTGGCTAATAAAACAATGTTTGCTTTGGGATTTTCAATTCCAGGGGAATAGATTTATCCTATTAAATTTGAAAATCTACTAAATCCACCAAGGGTGGTGGGTATCGAGTTTTCATTCCAATCTAAGTTTTTATCACGTTTATTATTTTTTACTCTTTTTCTCTATCTTTTGCTTACTACCTTATCGCCTCTTAATTCCTTGCGATCTTCCATCATGTCTTATCACGTCTCATCAACGAAGGAATTCATTGACAAAACTGATTAATTTTTTTACAAACATATGGAGATAGTCCCAATAAACATATAAAGGGCAAATTATTCTCATTTTTATTTAGGGTAAAAATGGCATTATATTATCTTTCATTCCCATTAATGCAACAAACCAAACAACATTATTGGTATTAATACAGAAACTCAAGTTACAAACCAAACATCATTTTTTATTTTTCATACCCATTCTTATTTCCTTCTACTATTATACTCATATCTATACTCAACCCTGTGCTCAAATCAAACGTCCCCTTAGTTAAGCAACGAAGGTATGTATCACCTTATCATCATACTGAATTAAATATATAGTTAAGTTAAACGGCAAAATAGAAGTTACAGAGGTCAGCAGCGTCTTGCACTCTGTCCAAAGTAGTTAAGGTGGGGGCCAGATGAGATTGGGAAGCACTATAACGCAAATTCCAACTTCAGTTTCTGGAGAACCTTGAGCTTCCTCCATAAGTTGTCATCAAATCTGAAGACAAAACTGTACCCTACATAAGTTGCCTAACATACTTTCTATTCTTGAGCTACGTGGTCCTATAGCTATAAACCAAAAGGCAAGGGTTTAACATTTCTATTCTTGTACGCATATTTTAATTAGACTCACATGAATTCTGCTTCTAAATTACATGAAAATCCTTGAATTTGAACCATTGAAATATCGTATTACTATGCTTCTACGCATATCAGTATGTTGGAAAGCACGTGAAGAGATTTATACATCATATATGAAAATGGGACAAGCAAAGCTTATTGGTTAAACAGTGTAATTTAGTTGGAGACTTGTGGTGTGGATGCCACTGCCAATTTGCCATGCTGTTTGAGTTTATACAGATGATTTGAACTGAAAAGAAAAAAAGGAAGAAGATTTAGGACAAAGATATCGGAAAGAAAGTAGTCCTCTCCTCTTTTTGTAATTTATGTTTACTTTAGTAATGTATGTATGTAACCAGAGAATCTGGCAGTGGGATGGGAATGTCGTTAATGAACATGGATGATGATAGCTGACTCGAAAGGCTTCTCGTCTAGCTTGTCAATAACACACTTAGCTGGTGGTTACGCCTGTCGCTTCGGAGGTGGACTGGAGATTCCCTTTGCCTTATCAAGTCCTTGGCGTTCTTTCTTCACCACAACTTTTCACTCCAGAATTTCCCATTTTTGCATGTTCTTTTATGTAAGGATCATGAATTGTTCTGCACGATTTTAATGGTTTACATGGATATAGGGGAGTGAAGTTGACTCTGGTTGTCGCTTAAAAAATGACGAGGATAAAAAGGAGAGCTTTTGTCAAGGTTCAAGAGGTTTTGGACTTCTCTAATCAGCTCCTTGTCGAAAAGCCTTTTCTTTCTTTCTTAATCCCTTTGCTTTTGATCGTTTGGTGCAATGAAAGATGCCTTTTTTCTTTCTCCAACTGGGTTCCTCTTGTTGTTGCTGTTTGGGCCACTGTTCAGGTAAGCTTCTTCTGTTCACGGTCTTCTGTTGTTCCTCTCGTTGTGAAGTGATGGTATGGTTTGATTACCAAGTTTTGAGAATATGAATGACGGTGTAAAAGAATTCTTACAACATGGATTTCACTGTGTAGTATTACAGTTATCAACGTCAGATAATCGTGGAAGACCTGAACAAAAAGTGGAAGCGAGTAGCACTGAGCGCCTCGGTACCTTTGTTTCTTCTAGTTTCCTGCGGGTTCGCTTCAATTTCTGCTTTCAAAGTGAATTTATAACACTTAACGCTATTGTACAGCCAATAACGCCAGTGGAACACTGCGAGTGGCTGAACAAGCTGTTTATGGAAGTTTGGCTCAACTATTTTAACCCAAAATTTTCGTCAAGGTTGTCATCAATGGTTGAGGTTAGATTCAAGCCATTTTGATTAACTTATTGATAACTTGCAGAAACATTTACTAACCTTGGCTCATTGCCCATTTATTCTCATCATGTGCACATTTTTTATAAAGTTTATGTCAAATTGCTTTCTGCTTTCTTTATATATTATCTATTGGTTTTCTGCAACTTACTACTGAAAAAAGAGGCTATTACTAGCATGTTTTTTAGTTAATAGGTTGATAAGCTGTGCAAAAAGCAAACCCAGAACCCGCTGTTTTCTCTTCGTTTTTTGGGGACAATTATATTGCTTGGGTCATACTCTCATATGTTTTTAAGATATTATCATTTGACGATGGTGATAGAAGAGTTGAAGTCGATCAGTTGTCAAATTTTCTTTAGGACTATAAAGTGTGACTATAAGTATGACTGTTAGAAAATTGATTCCAGTCATTCCACTAACTTAAAATTGTTGAAATTGAGCATTTGTATAATTTCCTTGGTTTATGGACAGGATGTAATAATTTCTTGATATCTGGCAGGCTTTCACCACAAACTTCTTTTAACACAGTCACACATTAACAACTATCTCATAAGTCATTACAATGCTGTTTAACTGTTTATAAACCGGCAGTAATTACTTAAAATTGTAATGCAGAAACGATTGAGGCAACATAACTCGAAGCTGATTGTAAGTAGTGCACTTTTTCATTCTGTATTTTGTTTTGATGGATTAAATGACATCAACACTGTTTATTGAAGAAAATTTCTACATTTTGTAGGAAAGAGTTGAACTACTGGAATTTTCACTAGGTTCATGCCCACCTAGCCTGGGTTTACAAGGGACTAGCTGGTCAAGTTCAGGAGAACAGGTTTGTTTTCCAGCCTCACAGTTTTTGAATTTTTCAAACAAACTTGCTTAGGTTTCTATGCTGAAAAGTAAGTAATAAAAAAAAAAAATTCTATGCTGATATGCATCCATTTAGGCTACCTTGTCCATGTTTTATGAGTAACAATCTGAAGCCAGATTTTCCTTAGTTACCAAAATGACCTTTTGTTGTTTAGTATCATAATTAGCTCACTTTTGCAGTAACGTTAGCTCTTAATGGGGGAAATTAGATAAAAGGGTCCATACAAATAAACTATGAAAGACAATTATGTTGGGTTGATTAACTCGTCACATCCTTGAGCATTTAATTTGTTTCACTTCTCCACTCTTTGGCTAGTCCTTTATTAATAATTGGAAGAGTTACAGCAACAACTACTACTCATTGGATGCATTGTAAATTTTTCATGTATAATATTCGTATGCACCTGTATTGAATGGAGAAATAAAGTGCATTCAAAATTTTCATATGTCCAAAATTAGAGAGAGACTGTCCCCAGCTCAAGCACATTCTAGGAGAACAAATTGACACTACTTCATCTTGATGTAGGACAAAATGTGAGATACTTTCATAAGAATGACATCACACCAAATAGAGTCCTCATATATTCCTGATTTAAAGGACAACCAGAACCTTCGAGCAACTAGTATAACACTATCATCTACTCAAGGGATTTGGATATTTCTATATGAGTAAATTCAATCGCTTCACTATGTTCTCCGATACCACATTTATACTATTTCATCCATTAATGATAAGCTTGCATACTTTATCCCCACATTTAAGCACTATGAAGTCATTGTTCTTGTTCTTTCACTTTAAGGGTCGTAAGTATGCATCTCACTATATTAAGATTTGTAGGACTAGCTAGTTTATCGAGTTTCCTTCTAACTCCACTCTAGCTTCGTGCCTCATACACATACTCATCAAATTCTTCCTCTTCTTCTTCTCCCATCATATACAAACCTTTATTAGGACATTCATAAGCAAAATGACCCCTCCCATTACATCAAAAGCACTTCTTGTCATTGCTACCTCCTTTCGTCCCCGTCTTAGCTATGACTTTACCTTTCAGTTCAACTCTTTGAGAAGTTTTGTAGTCATTTTGTTGTGCAGATTTTGATGCATTGGGTGCTGGTCTGAAATTTTGCACCATCGTAGTTCTCTACCTCCCTAGCTTGACTTCGAAACTTTTTAGTTACTTGTTGTCCTAAGTTGTTCAACTCCTTGCAAATTTCTGCCCTTAAGCCATTTTTGTAGTGAGATATAAGTTGTCATTCCGACTTCATCCCTTCACATCAGATAGAAAGTTCATCAAATATTTCTGTGTACATAGTTACGGATGTAATCCCTTGTCTAAGGTTGTTAGTTGATCATAGAGATCTTCCTAATAATGAAATGGTGAGCTTTTTTTTTTTTATATAACTTTAGCTTCATCTCTTCTCAATCAACAATTGGCGGTTGGCATGTTTTTCAAAGTCTATCATCTACCGATCTCTACCAGATTTTAGCATTTCTAACTAGCTTCATCTTTGCAAATCAAACTTTTCAATCTTATAATCTATTACTGTTGTCAAATCCAAGAGCACGTGTGGATCCATCTTTTCTGCAAAATCAGGGGCTTCAACACAAACTTTCTTAGTAATGTCATCGAGTTGTATATTTCAACTCTATCGTGTCCTCTAATGGATTGTATGCACTCTCCATATGCTACTAGTTGGTTTCTTTGTTTTTTGATCTCTCGATAGGGCATTGATTTCCTAACCCCATTCGCTGTTGATTAGTGTCAACCTCTTCGTCTTGGATTTCACTTTCTCCAACGCCACCATTAAGTGTAGTTTGTTGTCTAATATTGTATTCTGGACTACTTCTTCGAGCACCTTGTGATCTAGGGTCATTAGGGTTCAATCTTTCTATAACTCTTAGAAGTATTTCATCACTCTTGGTTGTTGAATATTTCTCTATATGCCCTTCTACTATGTGTCGCCATCGTGAGCCAAAGCTCTGATACCATGTTGATATAAGATAAATAAAAGAATTATTAACTAATAGCTAAAAATTATAAAATTAAGGGATATGGTTGATATTAGGCTGTTGGAATATCAAATTTTAAATTTTGGCTAGGAATGTTGAAATTTCAGATTTTGTACAGCAGGAATTTTAAGGTTTTATTGCTGGAAATTTAAGGTTAGGATTTCAGGGTTTAATATGGTGGAAGTTAGGATTTTGGTTGCTGGAATTTTCTGGTGAACACAAAGAATGGAAGGTAAGAACTAAGAATCACTATTAGGGTGTAAGAATTACTCTTAGAAGAAAACATTACACCTTCTACTTGAAAACTCAAGTTTGTAGAAATTCTCGATTGCTTATTTTTGATGAAGAGTTGAATACACATATATATATAGTTCTTAGAACCCTTATTCTAGTAGGAAAGGGTTCCTGACTTAAATCATATTATAATAGAAATTCTATAAGTCCTATACAACTAAGATAATATATCTAAAATAGAATAACATATGCTACTACTTCCTATTTAATAAGGAATCTTAACAAAATCTAAATTTCAGCCTACTTTGATGTCAATTCAATTCCCAATCCTCATCTCAACAAATTAAGGTTCGTGGTTGACCAATCTTTCCTCTTTTATTTCTTTTGTAGACTTTAAGTTCTCTTGCAAACATGCCCAATAAAGAGCGTTTCAATTTCTAATCCTGAACTCAACAATTTGAAGAAAGTTTCTTAGAACATATGAATGGTGATTCTTTATCTTGCTTAACTTCTTCATTTGATCACGTAATTGAAATAATCACAATTTCTTTTTTTTTTTTATGCATTTCTTTGCCATGAAGTAATCAGTCAATTGGTGCAAAGAAGCATGCCATGAAATTTGTCTTAACTTTTGCCACACTTTGGTTACTCATGATATCGTGCCCATATCTAAAATGATTAAAGAGAACAGTTAGAGGATCCATAGATGGATGTACCTAGTTCCCTATGGAAAGTGAGAAATGAGTTTTGAGAATGGTGCAGCTATTATGTTTTTGAAGATATTATGTTCATAAAAGGCAACTGACATGAATTATTGATACATTATAGACACAAAAACACATTATATATGTGTATGTTTTTGTACATTAGGGGTTTCTGCAGCTTGATTGTCATTTCTTCCTTGAAACAATGAAATATATCCAAAAGTTTCATGGAGTATTGTTGTTTATTTGGCAGCCAATTATGCGTTTGGGATTTGATTGGGACACTACTGACATGAGATTTATGTTGCTGGCTAAGCTTGCCAAGCCATTCAGGGGAACTGCTCGTATAGTTATCAACAACTTACACATCAAGGGTGATGTATGTAAATTATTACTTTCTGGCATTGTAGATACATTGGCATAGATATCTCTATTTTGATTGTTGTTTTGCTGATAAGTTTTTGCGGTTGTGTGTGTGCATTGGCTGTTTTTACATGTGCTCCTGGAGTCTCAATGTTACTTAAAGTGAATTGTTTGTATAATGCATAATTGCAACTTGTTGGAATTGCTAACTACCCACATCCATATACAATTATTTTGCAACTATGGACTATATCTACTGGCTGGTTGTTTATTATCCCTTTTTACTAAGTTTTTTCTAATTTAACCATTAATTAAGGTTTGTCTCTCATTAATAATAAACATTTTGTCATACATGTCCCTTTTGAATTTCCCCAAACTACTAATAACTAAAATATGAAATAAAAAGAATTGCTGGGACATATGTTTGGAACCGAATGATCTATTGACAAGCATGTACACTACTATTTGTACCAGAGATTTGATTGCATTTTATCAACAAATAGATGAATAAATGGAATAAGCTAAAAAATAGGTAAAACACAACATCACATGAAAATGCATACACACAAGCCAAACAAATTGTATACTTGAAAATAAGCTTTAGCGAATGTAAACTATAAGACAAAACTAGTTTATCTACATTTCACACCCCGTAAGTAGATATTGGTCGTTTATACGTTTATGTTACTACTTGACTGGTTGTGTACATTTTACAGCTTCTCTTGATGCCAGTTCTAGAAGGGAGAGCAATTTTGTACTCATTTGTATCAACTCCTGAAGTGCACATAGGATTGGCCTTTGGAAGTGGTGGAAGTCAATCACTGCCAGCGACAGAGCTGCCCGGTGTTTCTTCTTGGCTTGTATGTTTCTTATCTAATTGTAGTACTCTGTTTCACTCCAATTGGTTTGTGTTTCTTCAAATGGATATAGAATAGGGATGTATAGTTTGATGAGATTGGAATTTTTCATTGATACATGGTCAACTATTGTTGGAATTTTGTCTCTTGGAGTTGCTTGTCAAGTTGGTCTTTCAGCATTGTGCTTCATCTCTTGGGTTTCATAATTATTTAGATCTCCATGAATTCTGGATTTTTTGTTTTGCTATATATGAGAACCTGTTTGCCATCCCAATTGTATACACTAGCAGGAATTCCAAATTATGGTCCAGTGGGTACATGAAACCTTAGAATGTTTTCAAATCCTTTGGTTCTTTAAATATTTTCTTTTTTCCTTTTGAATTACGAAAATGCTTATTTATGGAATTTTTTAAATTTTATCTTGTTATTCAGGTCAAAATTGCTACTGAAACCTTAGTGAAGACTATGGTTGAACCTCGCCGTCGATGTTTCAGTTTACCAGTAGTGGATTTACAGAAAAAGGCTGCTGGCGGAATTGTACATGTGACAGTCATCTCAGCTAGTAAACTTTCTGGGAGTCATTTGAAAGGAAGCCCATCAAGAAAACAATTTTATCTTAGGACTGGTAGTTCAGAAGAACATGTTGATATTGAAGATCTGCATACATTTGTTGAGGTTGAGCTTGGACAGTTGACAAGGAGAACAAATATAAGACCAGGGTCAAGTCCTACATATGAGTCAACATTCAA
The DNA here is from genome assembly GCA_027478405.1 of Erythroxylum cassinoides. Lineage (NCBI taxonomy): Eukaryota > Viridiplantae > Streptophyta > Magnoliopsida > Malpighiales > Erythroxylaceae > Erythroxylum > Erythroxylum cassinoides. Next base: position 23,911,195 of record JANIPM010000007.1, read on the forward strand.
CATGATTTTGCATGAAGATACGGGAATTCTTCGATTCCAGCTTTACAACTGTACCCCAGGCAGTGTGAAGTATGACTTTGTAGGAAGTTGTGAGATAAAGGTACAGTTTTGTTCAAATTCAGAGGGATTAAGAACTAACTTGTGACTTATTTGGTTTTTCTTGCAAAGTATATGTAACTTTGGCATTTATGTCACTAGCATGAAATTTAGAAAGGGATATTAAATCTCTACATCTTATGCCTGCTATGATTTTTCTGTTCCTATCTATATGAGTGTTTAATTATTGGCATGATCTTTGAATTTCATCTTTTTCTCTCAGTTCTTGTAACCTTTTGAGCAGATCAAGTATGTTGCAGATGACTCGTCAATGTTTTGGGCAGTAGGACCCGACTCCGGTGTAATAGCTACCCGTGCTGAGTATTGTGGAAAAGAAGTTGAAATGGTTGTTCCATTTGAGGGGATTGGTTCAGGCGAGGTAAAATATTTAGATTCCAAGTAATTGCATATTTTAATTATTTTTAAATGATACATTTACCTATATAAGGTTTTGTAGTTTTACTAATCAATGCTATATAATCACCTGATCCTGATGCTAACGAGTTTTGATGTTTATTTATTACTTTTCTTTCACATTTCCCATTTTTTGCTATATAGTCTTATTGTCGTCGTCGTCACACTCAGTTGAATCTCACACTAATGGGGGGTCTAGAGAGGTCTAATAATACACAACCTTACCCTTACATAATAGAGAGACTGTTCTGGTAGACCATATGCAAATGTGACATGAAGAGTTAAAAAAAATAGATACATAAAAAATAAATAATTAATGAGAATAAAGTAAAAAAAAGTAATAAAAGAATAATAAAAGCTTCAAAAATATTCAAGTTTAGAAGAAAAATATTGAAGAAAATAATAAGGATAAGAATAAGAATACTAAGAATAATAATAATAGTAGTAAGGAGAGAAACCCAACCAGTTGAATCAAGATGTCCAGATGGTCAACAAGATGCACACAGGGGAATCACATTCAAATCAAATCTAACAAACATGCAGAGTAAAGAGGCATTCAAGAATTAAAGAATTAAAAGCAATAGTTAGAATGCATGTAGCAAGAAAGCTGAGACAACTAGAAAATGGTAAAGATACGGTGACCAGGGCCTTTGTACACACAGAACCTAGATATGGGTAGCAGGGCTAGAAGCAGAGGCGAGCTCATTTGTAGATCTTGGAAACTCCATTGCATCACCTACAAGAAAATATGTGATAAAAAAAACGTTGCCAACTTTTGGAAACCCGAGTGAAACTCCTAAGGAGGGTTCTAGAGCGGGGAAGATCTAGGAAAATTTTCGAGAGTCCAGAAATAAAACCCAATAATGAACTCTGTACACTTGCAAAGATATGCTCCTCCAATTCTATATCTTGCTGCCCGGGAACCTAACCATAGATGGACGCACGCACATGCGATGAGGTTGCGTAGAGACTATGAGAGACGTAGCAAGCAAGGACAGCAACATTGTTGGGGAGTGCACAAGTGCTGTGGTAGTATCTGGCGGCAGCATCACTGTAGTTGGTTTAACGTATGGGCTGAAACTAGAGAGTAACTATCCCAAGAGACCCACACCTGTCTGTCAGAAATCAGCGCACGACCGTTGGAGTACCAACAGCACACAAAGAAAAGATTGATGGATTCTCGTGCAACGATCAATAAAATTTTATTGTCTTATAATATTTGAGATATATAATGATTATATGAGCAGTCAGAAAATTTTATACTTACCTCTGGTCCTTGGACTGTCTGCAATAGGCCATGGTTCTTGGCTTGGCCTAACAGTTAACTTGGGGCCTGATTTCTACTGTGCAAAGTCAGTACGGATAAGGATTATTCATCTATAAGCTCATGCATAACTTCCAAAGTAATGGTTCTAAAAGACATTCTGAGTGAGAATTTGGCAATTTTGACAACCCTGGTTAGATGTAAACTTATCAAGGTTCCTCATTTTCTTGCTGAACAGTCCAACCAGGTTATTGAATTGTTGATATTTTTATAACACCAAATATTTCCTTTCTTTGCTATTTCAGTCTGGCCGCCCGTTATGGTTTTTCATGTCTCTAAAAGATAGCTAAGGAATTATGTTGTTTCAATGCAATTTGCAGTTGAGAGTCAAACTAGTGTTAAAAGAATGGCAGTTTTCTGATGGTACGCATAGTGTTAACAAGATCGATGCCAGCTCTTGGCAATCAGCATATGGGTCATCAAATCATCAATTGAGGACGGGAAGGAAAATCAATCTAGCAGTTGTTGAGGGAAGGGATCTTGCTACGAAAGAAAGATCTGGGAGGTCTGATCCATATGTTAAATTGCAGTACGGAAAGGTAGAGTTCTTCTTTCTTTATAGGATTTGAGATTCCTTAACTGATGTTAAAGATCTTGAAAATGTCAAAACATAGGTTATACCAGAGTTTAGTGATTTATTTATTGCCTGACACTGACTGACTGCTGCAAGCTTGTCCTCAGGTTCTTCATAGAACAACAACTGCCCATGCTTCTAATCCTACTTGGAACCAGAAGTTTGAATTTGATGAGATAGGAGGTGGTGAATGCCTTATGATTAAGTGCTATAATGAAGACTTCTTTGGAGATGACAATATTGGAAGTGCAAGAGTGAATATGGAAGGACTGGTGGAAGGATTAATGAGGGACATATGGGTTCCCCTTGAAAAGGCAAATTCGGGAGAAGTGAGGCTGCAAATTGAAGCAGTCAGGATTGACAACTCAGAGGTAACCAAGGTATCATTTATCTTTAATGAACAGTGCTTAAAGAGATACAATGGCTCAGAAATAGTTTTACCATACCCTTTTCATGGTCCATAGCATAGCCTTATGTATGTGTTTGGTATTCCCTGTGAATTTTTTGTGACTGGGTGTATAGTCCTGGTATGGATTGGAATTCCCAGTGTACTGGCTTATGGGGTTATAATACTTTAGCTTGATGCTTACCACTTTAATATGTTTTTCCTTCTCTCAGTTCCCACTTTCTTGAACATCTCAGGGTTCAGGTGCAGGTTCAAATAATGGTTGGATTGAACTTGTTGTAGTTGAAGCTAAGGACCTTATAGCTGCAGATGTCGGAGGGACCAGCGATCCTTTTGTAAGGGTGCAATATGGAAACTTGAAGAAGAGAACTAAGGTTTGAACTTTGCATTCATAGTTAACACGGATTCACCTGAATTTGTATGTTTTTTTCTTTCCATAGTGACCAAAGTATGGCCCAGAGTTTGAAGCAATGCCATCATGTTAAAGAAGGAAAACTCTAGTGTATGTCAGCGTTTGGCATCTTTTGATCTCTAATGTTGTGGATATAGGTCTCTAATTCACTGTTCATACATTTTGTCTTTTTGAGCATTCAGCCTGACATACGCCAGTTCTCCTGCACTTTAAATCTCTTCTCGTCAAGGTAGTCTAGGACATCCATCAATCTGTTTTCACTATTAAGAATTAGCCCAACAGGAATTTTTTGGTACAACATGCTCTTTAGTAGATACTTTAATGGGAAATATTTATGAGAAATGGCATTTTATCATATGTTTAAATCCTGTAGATTTGTTATAGCAAACTTGTATCACTGTTCTGTCTATGCTTCTTGCACTACTACAATCACTTGCTCTGCTTTGGTTTGCTTTTCAGGTTGTGGAAAAAACTTTGAATCCTCATTGGAATCAGACCTTAGAGTTCCCTGATGATGGTAGTCCACTGGAGTTGCGTGTGAAAGATCATAATGCTTTGCTACCCACTGCAAGAATAGGTGATTGTGTTGTAGAATATCAGAGATTGCCTCCAAACCACATGTCTGACAAGTGGATACCCCTCCAAGGTGTTACAAGAGGAGAGATCCATATCCAAATTACTAGGAAGGTTCCTGAACTCGAGAAGAGAACCAGTGTGGACTCTGAAGGGTCTTTAACTAAATCACACGGACTATCAAACCAGGTGAGATTGTAATCCTCTTCTTTTTTAAAAGGCAATCTAGTCCTTAGGCATTGCACTCTTAAAGTCACTTGGCGTCTTTACACTTGGTGTTCAAATTTTGGTTTACTCTTCAAATTACTACTAATGGAGTGAGAGTATACCTACATAATAGTGAGGATTTAAGTAAAATTGACCTACTTTAAAAGAAAAAAAGACTGCAGAAAATCTATTATTGGTATAGATCAATTGGAAGTTTGATGAATATGCTTGTCTTTTTTTGAACACCCTGAGATAATCTGGTTTCCTGTACTTTGACTATTGCTCCTGAGCTTCATGTTTCTGAATTTTTCTAGGCTTTTGATCAGTATTTATTGATGCCATTTGGTTTTCTTAGACTAAGATTTATTTAATTGTAACATGGGGATGCATCATGAGGTTGTCATGATGTGCCTATCATAATGAACTGCTTATCAACTATCTTAAGCTGGTTATTATGAACATAATTTCATCAGATAAAAGAGATGATATATAAGCTTCAATCTCTGGTGGATGATAGCGACATTGATGGAGTCTCTGCATCTTTGAGCAAGTTGGAGAGCCTTCAAGATGGGCAAGAGGACTATATGGTACAGCTTGAGACTGAGAAAAAGCTGCTGCTTAACAAGATAAGAGAGGTTGGTGAGGAGATTATGAAATCAACGCCACCCATGAGCAGAGGATTTTCTTGAGTTTGAACCTTGCATGCTAGCTTTTTTCATTGTCTTCTATAATTTTCCTTTTACACAGGCTATAGAGTAAAAATGGGCGTACAGGTCATCAAAAGTAAGGTCCTTACAGTCCTTGCCACATTCCACTAGACTAAAATATGCTTATAGCACCTTTTCTGGTTTTTGGATAAAAGCTTGCAAGTCCGATTATCAGAAGATTTAAGACGATGTTCAGGTCACTGCTTTCCCGGGTTCACCGCTTCTTCTTGTTGTCAAACTTAGTTGCAAATGATCAAAGAAACAAGAGAACAAACTATGGCGCGTTACCGCTTGCCACTTTCTCTTGTAAAGCAACAGCCAACAGTATATTGCTATGGATATGATATGATGGCATCGCCTCTCTAAATTGACTTTTAGCCTCTTTGTTTGCGCTCTTTGAGGTTTAAATCGTTTTCCAGAGGTTGAAGTTTTGATTTTTATTTAACGTACAAGCATCTAAAACATTACATTCGACTCGTCATACGGTGAATATTGGCTGTTGAATGAACCAAACATCACACAAATTACAAATTGCATATTAAGCATTGACTTTGCTATCAAGTACAGCTTTTTAATAAATGTCTATTTGGAGTATGAACATGAATTGTACGATGTTGAGCAAGTATCTCAATGGACATAAAATAAACTGAATGTGTTACCATATCCAAACTTTGTTAAAAAAAACTTGCAATCTTTTTTTTGGTTAGCCCACGAGGTATTATAATAGGGTTCCAACAATTATAGACAGGTTCCTTTAAACCATCCACTTTCAGATTAATCATCACTCGCACCGGGTCAGTCTGTAAGGGATAAAGTGCTGGCCAAACAGATTTTTCCATTATCAGGATTCGAACTCAAAACTTCTATTTAAAGGATGAAAATTATGTATCACTCGCACCAACCTGTTTGGTTTAAAAAAAAAAAACTTGCAATCTAATCATCTAAAAAACAAGCTTAGCAAAAGTAATGTGAAAGAAACATGAGCCGTCAAGTTGCTGCATCTACTAAAATCATAAAGGCCCAAGCAAACGAGTCTGAATTCTGCAAGGCCTAAAAAGAAAATATCCCCCGAGAAAGTCTTATCCTGCCACACCAGTGAACAAATTAGCCTGTCAAGAACTGCTAAAACTAAAATTAGATCATCAACTTCAACCTCTCCCTGTCTGTACATTGTTTCGCCATGAAATGAAATTATCCCATTCCCACACAATCAGAACAATGACACTTACAACTACCAAACTAACAGAATTTCAACTAAGAACCTCACTGCCACTCACTTCCCACTCAGTATTTTCCGATTCCTGTGCTCCTAAGACCTCTTCTCATGCTCTGAGGCTTCACTTCTGTTCCTCTGCTTCTCTCAGGACCAGCAAGCACTCAAAACCCAGAAGTCCTAATACGTCCCCAAACGCTCCATGGCATTCAAGATGGCCCTCTCGCAAGCCTCCCCTCGAAGACCCACCAACGAAAATCGCTCAACCCTACGCAAAAGAAGAAAAGACTCGATTTTTCACCAAAGACAAAGGCCAAAACGCCATAGAAAGAATTGTCCTTCGGTTGAGAAACTTGGGTTTAGGAGTTGAAGAGGGGGAAGGTGTAGAAGAAGGGGACGACGGAATCGCTGCCGGAGATTTTACTCCGGTGACGGGAGAGGAGAGGCTGGCGGATTTGTTAAAACGAGAGTGGATTAGGCCGGACACATTCTTTTCTATGAAGGATAAGGAAAATGAAAATGATGATGAAGTGGTATTGCCATGGGAGAGAGATGAAGGAGTTGAGGGGGAGGGAGAGATTGGGAAGGAGAGGAAAAGAAGGGTTAAAGCTCCAACATTGGCGGAATTGACATTGGAGGATGAGGAGCTGAGGAGATTAAGGAGAAATGGGATGTTTTTAAGAGAAAGGATAAGCATTCCGAAAGCAGGGTTAACAAAGGAAGTTATGCAGAAAATTCATGATAAATGGAGGAAAGAGGAGTTGGTTAGGCTCAAGTTTCATGAGGTGCTTGCTCATGATATGAGGACTGCTCATGAACTTGTGGAGGTAACCTGATCTTGAGAATTGTGACTTGAACGAGCGGTTGTTCTATTCTGCATATATTGAGTATTTGATTTTCATAATTCGCCACTGGTTGTTGCTACCTTGCATTGTTTGATTTTGCATTTTGATAGATGTGCTAGAGTTAGATTAGGATTTTTTGGATTGTTTGACTAACTACTTGTACTAATTGGTCAGCGTCGAACAGGGGGTTTAGTTATATGGAGGGCAGGGAGTGTTATGGTGGTGTTCCGTGGGATTAATTATCAAGGGCCTCCATCAAAATCTCAACTAGCTGAACGCGAAGGGAATGCTCTTTTTGTTCCAAATGTTTCCTCTGCTGATGTGGCAACAGTGACCAGTCAGGAGCTTGCAACTTCTATTCCTGGAAAGAGTAAACCAGCTGCACTGAGAGCAGAATGCACTGAGAATATGACCGAAGAGGAAGCTGAATATAATCAACTGCTAGATGGATTAGGCCCTCGATTTGAAGAATGGTGGGGAACCGGAGTGCTTCCCGTGGACGCTGACATGCTACCTGGAAAAGTTCCTGGTTATAAAACGCCTTTTAGGCTACTTCCTACGGGAATGAGATCACGTCTTACTAATGGGGAGATGACAAACCTGCGGAAACTTGCTAAATCACTCCCCTGTCACTTTGCTCTTGGTATTGCTCCCATTTGGTAAAATTCTCAGTTGCAATCTCAACTTTAAAGACATTGTGCGACATGTCATTCTGAGCTTTTGTGCAGGGAGAAACAGAAATCATCAAGGATTGGCAGCAGCGATACTCAGACTTTGGGAGAAGAGCTTAGTTGCAAAAATTGCTGTGAAGCGAGGCATTCAAAATACAAATAACAAACTAATGGCTGACGAGTTAAAGGTGTGTTGCGTAGTTCCTGCGCACCATGGAAGGGACAATTAGTTGCACCTAATGTGTATGTATGTGTGTGCGCACGTGTGCATGCATGCGAGCATTCCTGTGGGTATTTTGTTGTGATACAGTGATTGTGTCATTGCTGATGATCTTGTATAAATTTGAGATTTAGTGGCCAACTTTGTATCTTGAAAAATGATGTGCTTTACTTGGAAGTTGGGAGAGAAAACATAAGTGTAGGTCCCTCAATTAACTAATAGTTGCAAGTAACTGGTGATATTTCGTTGATCTTGCAGAATTTAACAGGAGGGGTTTTATTACTAAGAAATAAGTATTTCATTGTCATCTATCGTGGGAAGGATTTCTTGCCAACTAGTGTTGCTGCTGCTTTAGCAGAGAGACAAGAATTAACAAAACAGATCCAAGATGTTGAAGAGAATGTGAGAAGTAAAGAAGTGGAAGCTGTACCATCGGGTGAAGATGAGGGAACAGCACCTGCAGGTACCTTAGCAGAGTTTTACGAAGCCCAAGCTCGGTGGGGAAGAAATGTAACACCCGAAGAACATGAGAAAATGATTGAAGATGCTTCTAGAGCTAAAACTTCCAGATTAATGAAACGTGTTGAACACAAATTAGCAATTGTAAGTATAATATTCTATCTTGCTGGTAATTTCTCTTAACTTCTTTTTCACTCAAGGTTATACACTAACAGCTTGTAACATATATATGGTTGTAAGTTGAATCTGAACGCTCCTCTAGAAGTGCTTTGACATCTCTTTCCTTCTTCTGATTGTTGTATATTTAATATTTATTTAATCCTTAATTTTAAAGATCTGAATATGGTGGTTGTAAACTCTTCAAATGGCCTTGCAGCAAATCTTTATTTACTATCTGGCAATTTTATGCAGAAAGCTACAAAAGCTTTTTTTTTTTTTTTGTGTGTTCCATGTCGATAGTAGGATGAATACTATGTAGCCCCTTACTAGTTTGAAGTATCTAAAGATTTAAATTTCTGCCTGCTTTCTTCAATTTTAGCTCAACTTTATGTATCTACCTTTGACAAATTTTTGCATGACGGATACGCAGTCACAACTCTTAATTTTGCAGTGTGTATTCTCATCTATATTGTCTTTTTCATATCCTTATCTTAATATTTGAATTCTTCAAAAGGCTCAAGCAAAGAAGCTTAGAGCAGAACGATTGTTGGCCAAGATAGAAGTTTCAATGGTGCCCTCTGGTCCAGATTATGACCAGGAAACAATCACTGACGAGGAAAGGGCCATGTTTCGGAGAGTTGGTTTAAGAATGAAGGCATACTTGCCTCTTGGTGAGAAATCTTTGGATCATTAATGAACTTGTAATTCAAGAGCTGTATATTTGATGCTCTTTTGTTTGATAACATCTAGGTATCCGAGGCGTCTTTGACGGTGTCATTGAGAATATGCATTTGCACTGGAAGTATAGGGAACTTGTGAAGCTAATCTCCAAACAAAAGACCCTTGCCTTTGTTGAAGATACTGCAAGATTGTTGGAATATGAGAGTGGTGGGATACTGGTGGCAATTGAAAGAGTCCCCAAAGGGTTTGCTCTTATTTTCTATCGTGGGAAGAATTATCGGAGACCTATTAAGTTGAGGCCAAGAAACCTTCTGACAAAAGCAAAAGCCCTGAAGCGATCAGTAGCCATGCAACGGCATGAGGTTTTGATCTATGCCCTATTTTTCTCGTGCATTTAGTGTCAAGTTATATACTTCCTTGATAATTACATGGATGAATTATTCAGGCTCTCAGTCAGCACATATCAGATTTGGAGAAAACCATTGAGCAAATGAAGAAAGAAATTGTAAGTATTCGGATAGCTTACCACCTGCAAATTTGAGTGTGAAGCTTATGTAATTATGCTTACTATGTGGTTTAGAGATTTATTATGCTGTATTTGTGCACTAGTTTTCATCAGTATTACCTGTTTGTTGTGATCATTACTTCCTTTAAATTCCCTATTTTATACTCTTTCGGTAATAAGATGAACTGAAGTACTTTGGTTGTTATCCATAGTATTTTGCTCGGGAAGATATTGCAGACAATGTTTGGATCTTAGAAGAAAATGGCCAGCTTAATCCTACCTCAGAAATTTTACGAGTAAGATACCATGCTTTACTCTATCCTAGCTAATCATTTTATGCACTTCACTCTGACCTTTTAATGTGTCACTTTAATGCACTTAGATTCAGTTCTTTCGTTTGTGGTTGTTTAAAGATTTACGCCATTTCAAGTTTATGTTTTTGAGTGCTTAGGCAGGATCTGTGAGGTATAGCAATCCCCTTGTGGTCGTGGCTGCATCTTAAATATTGCTATTGTTGTTAGAAAAGAAGGATAATATTTGCAAAAATCGAACTAACTACTTGATATGAATCCGCAGAGCGAGGCTGAAGCTGTATATGTTGAATCTGAAGATGAAGAAGAAGGAGACGAAGAAGATGATGATGACTACAAAAATGAGTACTTTATTGACGGGGAAGCTAATGAAGATTCTGAATTTTCAAGCTTTGTAGATCGGGATCATTTTATGACTAATGACAGTTAACTATACTTCTATCATATTTGGAATGTCTAGCTGGTGCTGTCCTTTTCATTATGCCCAATGAACAGGTGATTAATTATTAACCTGAAGTTTTTGACTTATTTTAATATTCGTTCTTGTATATTTTTGCAAGTTACCACATTTGCCAATTAACAGGCTCTGTGGTTGCATTCCTAGTGGTTGATTAACATTTAGTCAATCTTTGTTGAACCATATTGATTTATTTAAGGAAAACAATAGATTTGCGGTTTGGTATCTTAAATTCCTTCCAACTGATTGACTGCAGTTTGGACAATTGTTTATGCACTGCGAAGCAAATCAGTTGATTTTCCAAGGGTTGGTGTCTAATTCTCCCTTTATAGTTTAGAGAGAAACGTTTTTGTAATTCGAAATCGTGACACAAAGGAGAAGTCTCAACTTTAAAGCTCCCCTTCTTCACTAAACCTACATGCAAATTACGATTATAACACCAGACGTTGTCTGAGATATTTTGCCTTCAAAGGCAATTGAATGAACTACAAATTCATATTACAGCCTGGACCAAAAGACCATCTACTTCTACATTAGTTATAAGTTAACCATGGCTGCAGAAACCCTGGAAAAAAATTCAATCCCTACAAATGAAAATCGAAAAGGGTTTCTGGACTATCTTGCATCAAATTCCAAGAAAATTTGGCCGGAAAGGACCAGAACTGATTCGGCAGTTTCCGCTATGATAGGAGCTTCCATATTGAAATTCCTTGGTAGTCTACAAAAATTAGTTTCCTTGTCGCAGTAATGCCTGTTGCAAATGAAGCACTTGATTCCTTTGATCTGGAGGTAGGTTATTAATTTTTTCTGGTGTCAGCTTCATCACCTCTTGAATTAGTGCCTTCTCCATCTCAGGCGTAAACTAGATCACAAGCCAAGCACACAAGGTAATTCAATATCAGGGAAAGATATGTCTAACTAACCCAACATCAGAATAGAGAGAGAGAGAGAGAGAGGTCAGGAAATATTACCTGTGCAATAGGAGTAGGCTGATTGCCAGAGCCTATTTGACTGGGAATCAGTGGTGGTGGTCCTGCAGGCTGGGCCATTGTGGAATTATCAGGAGGACTAGGCATCCAAGGTCCTCTATCTACTTGCATTGAACTCCCAGCTTGACTGTTGAAATCGGTTCCAATGTTTGCAACTCCTGCCTGAAAGAAACATGCATCAAAAAATTTTAAAATTGCCAAAGCCCATAGAAGTTAAATGAATTGACCATGTCTATGCACAGATAATAGGTAAGTTAAAAATCTTTGAAATCAAGTAAACAAGCTAATTTTAACCCCCAGCTAACAATTAAAAAGTAAACAATAAAAGGATAAGAGAAAACTCAAATGAGAGGTTAATGCTTCCAAGTGATTCATTATGTATGAAGTATAGAGCCCCTACATGAAATGAAGACTATTAGCAAGTGACTTTTTTTTTTTAAATTTAAGTGCTCAATAATGCACCGTGAAATCTACGCATTCAGTTATTAAACCAATCTTGCATAATCAACTGTAATTTTTTTACAAAAGTAGAAGATATAGACATCAACCTGAACCTTAAAGCCAAAATAAAAAAAGAAAACGTATTGATAGGCAATGCAAAATTAACGTTAATGGGTATCATATCATTCATTTTAGTTGATAATTCCAGAAAATCTTGGCTCTCAGTTCGCAGACAGCCATTTCCAATTGACAATTAAAAGAAAACCACAATAAATACATTCCCTCTGATGTATATTAGAACTGGTTTCATCAACTGCAATACTTGTTTGAATCTTATAATGTCAACGGTGGATAATTATGATGAGACGTTACACGTGTTTAAATAAGTGTTGCATAAAAGGCAACAATACCCAGTAAAGATCGACTGACTAACGCAAAATGCTCTCATATCATATTAGTATTCTAGTGTATATAAATACCTGGTACATGTTTCGAGGTGGTAGGTGACTTGGGAGAGCTGATTGTCCTTGGGGAAATGAAGGACCCAAGCTAGGTTGAGCCTTAACACCTGACTAGAAAGTTGTCAAAGAAATAAAGTTAAGTAAAAATATTATTACCTATAGGACAATTAAATTTTCAGTACCTTCCTGCATGTTCCTCATTTAGTTATCCTATTTAATTTTTCTGTACTTCAATCTTAGTATTGTTAAGAAAAACATATAATTTTCTTCCATCAACACCATAAGGGATTCAGCACAATAATAATTTGTTAATAGTCCTACATAATATAGTTTCCTATTGAATTCCTCTTAATTTTAATTCTCCTTCAATGGAGGTTCTCCTATTGCTAAAACCATCATGAAACCTTCCCAAAACCATTAATGATAATCTATAAGCGTTGACAAGTATCATTTTCTAATGGAAAACATTTTAATATTTGAATAAAAAAGTTAAAGAAGATTAACATAATATATATCAAAATTATATACCAGAGGACTACAAATATGATTGTCACGATAACGACTATAGTATGCTCAGCTTACATGAAATAAAGGTTGTGAATGATGCTGAGGACCCCCATGTTGAAAACCTACATTATGCCCCATTTGGGATCCATATTGATGATGGAAGCTAGGCATGGAAGGTTGTCTAGCCTGTGGTGGCATTGGTGGCTGCAATGGCAGATGAGGAATTCCTGTTGTCTGTAGTGGCTGTTGCAACTGGCTGGACATAGCAGGCATTCGAGATTGATGAAGTGGTACTGCTTGTGAAGCAGAATGAATGGGAGGTGGGTGTATATTTGGAACTTGTGAGGACTGTGGAACAGAGATCGGAGTTAATTGAGGATTCAGATGCCCCTTAGGTTGCTGCGGCACCTGCAGGGCATGTGGTGGCATGGACTGAGACTGCACATTTATTGTGGGGGCAGACATGGAAGGTGTTGATATTGCTGGTTGGCCATACTGCTGCTTTCTGATTGGTGGATGAGACTGAGATGAAGCTGTTTGCTCCTGAAAACCAGCTTGTCCTGGTAGTGAATGTGCTGTGTGAATGTTTGGTTGTTGAGGTTGTCGTGCTGGTTGCTGAGGTTGGTGCGATGTTACTGGCTGAATATTTGGAATCTAGAACAAGTAGGAGTCCTTGTGTTTATACAAATGTACCAACATGAAGGGAGAGAAAATTGAACAGATTAGGAACAAACCTCTTGAGGAGGACGCACCATTCCAAGCATTATCTGTGCCTGGACAAGCAATGTTAAATCAAGAAGTTAATCAACTGTCAAACAAAAACAAAAGATATAAGAAATACCATTCTATGCACTAACTGCCAGATAAAGCTCTTATGAAATCAAAGCTCCTTCTCACCCAAAAAAAAAACCTCAAACTAAAGATTAAATAAAAGAAATACTCAATAAATGCAGCATCTCATTATTTGCGGTACAAGTAAACTGAAATATTTCTATAACTCAAAACTTTCAAGTTCAAAGGAAGTCCTTGAAACCATCAATTTCATAAGTTTATATTAGGCTGGGAAGCACAATGAATTACCGTCCTTATAAAAACTCAAAAATAGAAAAAAGACCCATTGGAATGAAAATTACGAACTCAAGCAAGACAAGTTGTTTAAGAAGGTATCGTTTTATTGCAGAACATTTGGGTAGAAGATGAATGATAAAGCATTACAAAATAAAATTTCAAAGAGAATTATTTGATGTATATACAACAAAGAAAACGAAACCCTATTTCTACACTTGGCCCAACTAAACCAAACAATTCAAGATTACAAAATATGGAAAACTCAAAACCATGCAAAAACAAAAAAGCAATACCCAACAGTAGTATATCAAGTTTCTTTACAAAAATAGTAAAAAAAAAGATTAAAAAGAAAAAGACCTGGAAAAGAGCCTTGGTCAAGGCAGGGTTTTGAATTAGTATCTCTCTAGCTTGCTGTTTGTTCTGATCGATTAATACCTTCATCCGAAAGAAAAAAATCAATAAGTTGATAAGAAAAAAGGGATCAAAAACACAAAAGGTCGAGGGTTTAGGGATAATTTAGAATAAAAAGTAAAACAGAAACGTCGAAAGAGAGAGAGAATATACCTTCATCTGACACATTATTTCGTAGAGTTGGTTCTTCGTCATGCCCGCCAAGTCCGCCGTTAATCCATCGCCGACGATCGGTTTTCCACTCATTTTTATGACAGAGACTTAGAAAGGGAAAAGCTTAAACCCGAAACGAACGCACTCTCCCTTTTATATATTTAAATAAATCAGTCAAGCAATCTTACGAATACCGAGATTGGTTCAAATATTGCATAAGTACGGTTAGTATTTTTAAATTTATAAAATAATTTTTAAATTTTTTAAAAATCGTAAAATAATTTATTTTCATATTATGCATTTGTATCGTATATTTTTAACAACATCATCAAAAATTATAAAAATAAATAATAATTTAATTTATAAATTAATTTATAAATTATTAATAAATATAATTAAATTTAAAATATATAAA
>JANIPM010000007.1:24326985-24339692 GCA_027478405.1 Erythroxylum cassinoides
AAACGTACTAATTTAAATTTTAGGAAAAAAGATTACTTTCCCTAGCAACAATCCGTGCCAACCAAACGGGGCCTTAATTATTCATAACATCACAATCTCAACGTAGCCCATTAAGCACACTACAACAATTTTTTTCAAACCATTTACCAAAAATATTCAAAAATTAATTATGTTATGAATTTATACATTATTTCATTATTTCATTTCCTTTAATATGATAATTTAGTATCCCATATTTATAGAGGTCTAACTTTGATACCATATATAATAATCTAATCTCAAACTAGTCTATTAACATAACTGTAACTTTTTTAACCACTGAATCAAAAGAAATTGTTATTAAATAATTAGTAGTCATATACTATCAAGGTAATTATGAGTAAATATATTATAAGTTTCACTACAAGTACTAAAATTATTATTATAATGTTAAACTAAACAAAGTACAGAAAGGAAAAGGTGGAGGATTAATAAAAAAACCGGTAATACATTTATTGGCAATTCTTGTTAGAGTATTTTAGTTACGAAGATACTTGAAATTCGTTTCACATATGAAGTCGGGTAGCTTTAAAATGTTTATCAGAGGACATAATTTTAAGGCTTTTTATGTCAACTTAAGACAAAGCTTATTAAATTGTCAAACCTCTTAAATTGGAGTAATCGTGCTTAGTTTACTCCATTGTTGTCGTGAATACAAATCTACATCCATCTGAATCCAAAGAACTCGGTCACTTGGTAAGAATAAGTCGATAGCTCGTTAATATTGACGAAATCAAGTGCATGACTCAATTGGAATATGACTCAATTGGAAACTTGAGATGAGATAAATGCACGTTGTAGTTTTCAACAGACGGTGCAATCGATGAGAATGGATTTGTATTTGACTCCCACGCACATGAATAGCGAGAATTGATATGTTCTCTGGTTCGAGTTCAAACAAATCGCCGTAAAGATTTTTTCTATATCATGCCACCACATATATCTGTTAATAGACGTCACATGTAAAATTACTGACAAAGTCAGTAACGGAGTCAAAAATTTAATATAAAAAAATTTAAATATTAATTTTTTTAAATTTTAGAGGACTCAGTACACCACTGACCTTTAAATAAATCTATTTTTATATATATTTATATATTAAAAATAATTTTTTAAAAAAAACCTTAAGGGCCCAGTGCATCACTAAGCCCCACGTAGCTCCGGACACAGCATTAGCTGTCATAAGGTGGCAAGCATTATTAAGAGAGAGAGAGAGATGGTTCTATATCACTAAACTGATGAATACGCCTGTCGCTATGAAATTTAGTTAGATTATGGCGATGGATATATACATGTCTTGAATGGACAAATAGTATTATTTGTTTCCACATGCACAATGATTTCAAGGAAAATGAGTCGAGTCCATTGTCAAGGTTCCTTTCAGGGTGATTTTTATTCCTGAAAATCTTACCAGTGATGTAATGACACTTCCATTTGTTCTTTTGTGCAGAAACTTCTATTATAATTTAAGATATTTTAAATATAATATCTAAACTCTAAATATCTTCTCATTTGACTTCTCTGTAAAAAATGACGATGACATTAAAAGAATAATAGTTGTGGCTTTCCTTATTAAGTTGTAAAATGTGCAATCCATGTGTTAGGGAATGAATGCGATATAGCCCAATTTTACCTTTACTTTATTACATACTGGTGAAAGAATATGAAGAAAATCTATTATTATTCACTATTGATTAAAAAAAAAAAGACATTTACACAAGTACATGTAGTAGTAACTTGATAACACTACGAATTCTAATTAAGCTAAAGCACTACCTACAAAATATACACTTATCTCTAACCTTAAGCATCTTTATTTAAATATAAAAAAAATATTTACTATCTAACACTTCCTCTCAAATTGGTGCAAGAAGATCGTAAATGTCCAACTTGCACAGTAAAAACTAGAATTGCTATTTAGTAATAGCTTTAGTGAAAATATCTGCCTGTTAAAACTATAATCATAAATGGGCTATGACAATATTATAGCTTGGAGTTGCCGCTTTACATAATGGCAGAGATTCTCAATGCATTTAGTTCATTCACGAAATATGGGACTCATTGCTATATGGACGGTTGATTATCTATTACAATATACACTATAAGAAAATTTGATTTAAGAGATGGAAAATATTGATTTTCCATAGACAAACGAATTTAGTGACAGAAATTACCGACAAAAAGAATCATACGAGAAATGGCCGTAGGTAAAATTTTCTAACAGAATTACAATTTCCATCGCTAATTTTCCCAATGGAATGTTATATTCTGTCGCTAAAATTCTCACCAAAATTGCAATTTCTGTAGGTAATTTTAGCAACAAAAATTGTTTGCTACGAAATATTACATTCCATTGGTAATTTTAAAGATGGATATTGTAACTCCGTTGGGAATTTTACCTACGTTACTATTTTTTTCGTCAGTAATTTTAGCTACAAAAACTTGATCACTACAAATTCCCACCAGAATTTTCTACTGATAATTTATTGATTTTTTCCTACATTTAATTTCTATAAATAATATAATCTTGATTGATAATACAATATAAAAATTATCCTATTTGTTTTGAGGTGCAAAATTAAAGTTGTTTCCATAAGAGAAGTTTATATGGTTCCTCTAACTAGGGTTACAGGTGTTAGAGAAAGGTCATTCTTCTGGTTGGGGTTATTGAAGAAGTTAACCTATTTAATAGTAGATTCATATATATATATATATATATATAAAGAGTTCCATAATTGACAATATGCAGCTAAACGTCCTAGGGATCCCTAAATGACACAGAACATGATAAAAGCATTAAAAAAAATAAACATTCATATAGTCAAATTTTTATGATAAAGTGTCCACTTTAACAGCTAAAAGACTTAAAGCATCTAGATCGTGCTTACCTAGAAAATTCTACATAGTGACTCTCTCACTTGACCACTAGTAAGGGATTTTCACCATGTTCTCTATCAAATTGTATGCTTCATCTATAGTTTTATTTATAAGAGCTCCACTAGTAGCTACATCTATAGATATATTCATGTTATAGGTCATCCCATTATAAAAAGTCTAGACTATCATCCATTTTTCTAATCCATGATGAGGGCTTGACCTTATTAACTCCTTATAACTTTCCTAATCCTCATAAAGTGATTCACCTTCCCTTTGGGAAAATCTAATGCTTTGATTCCTTACCGCTCTCTTGCTTTATCCCTCAGAGAGAAAGGCAACAACATAAGCTTAATGGCATCAAGAGAGACACGATTAAGCTCAGTGTATCATATACTCCAAAAACATTGACCGATGCAAGTTTAGGTCCTCATATGATAATCTTCCAAACTGGTTCTATTGCACCAAAGAGAGAAGAGAGGCCTTTTATCTGGAAGTTAGCAACTTTGATGCTAGGCCTTGGGATGCCTAAGTTAATTTATTAGGCATTTGGTATGACAAAACATATCAACAATTTCATGTTCTTTGTAGAAATCTTTGCTTCCTCAACTTCTATTCTCCTCTAAAGCCTCTTTTTTATATGTAAATTTCTCTCAATCTCAAGGCCTAGCTCAATAAGATTCCCAAAATCGTTAGACTTGTACATGTAAGAGTTGATCTGTAAAAGAGAAGGAACAAAGAAACTTTAATAAAAAATAATAAAACAAGGATAAGTAATCAAAACAAAAATTTCTTGTCCCCAATAACAATGTCAAAAACTTTATATTCAATGTTTTAGCCATAAGCACAAGGTGTAGTTGTAGCTAGCATAATTAAGCATGTGTCAATCCTATAAGGAATGCCAATTAATTACCAACTATTCACATGTTTAATAATCTAGAACAATGATTATAATTGATTCAAGATAAAAATAAAATAAATAATAAATATAAACACCAAAACAAAACGATAATCACGAATAAATCAAACTGTGAATAAACTAGATTTAAGAAAGCTTTTCCTTAGGATTTTACCATAATCGACTTCACCATTATTTAATAAATGATTCTAGTTTCCTAGGATCAATAAAATTCTTAACATAGATTATATTATCTCTCAAGATATATGAGGCCTATTTTTAGATTATTCAATTGAAATCCCTTTAAAATCAAGGAAATTTAAGAATGTAGCAATCTATTTTATGAACTCTCTTAATAAGTTTTATCCTAACCTAGGAAGATCTTGTGGCTTTCTCTCAAATAGCTCCTCTTTATCCATGTTATGATTTAAACACACATCTCATCTTTCAAATCTTGATTCATAAATCAAATAATTGAATCTTCCACTTTCTCCCCTTTAGTAAAAATCAATTATTGAAAATATGGATAAATCTCACGAAAAATATAACTTCATTAAACCAAAGATCAATTCAATACATAAATCCCAGAGTCTATCCCACCTAAACTTGTAAACTAATTAGTTCATAATTAAACAAAGAAAAAAATAAGAAAAAAAGAGTAAGAGATCATTGTGATGAGTGTTGAGCCTTGAATCTTTAATTGATCTTTTCTAAAATCTTATCTATCTTCCAAGTTTGACTTATTCTTTATCAAAAACAATGTAAAAAAAATTTCTGATGCTCTATAACTCTTTCCTATCTAAAAAATCCATCCGTTATTTTTCTTTTCCTTTTGTTTTTATTTGAAACCCTAATCTTTAATTAGTTACACAACCCCAACATGAGTTTGTGTAACAAGTTGTGTTGTGTTTGACATATTTTGTAAATTATTTTGCAAATCTTCAATGCTAACATGGGACTAGCATACGGATATGTAAGTGACATATATCTTGATGTAGGAATAAAATAGGGGTTTGTAAGGTTGTAAAGGACAAATAGAAGTGACCACTATAGACAACAAGCCAAACATGATGGCATGTAAGCACTGTGTTTAATGGTCCTTCTTTAAGTCTTCTAAATTTACTCCAATTCTTCTCCAAATTTGCTCCTTTCTATGAAGAGGTAGAAAAAATACATGAAATTAAAATACTTGTAATTTTAGGTATCAAATCCTTTAAAATTATCCAAAATATAAGCAATATGCTATGAAAATAATGTTAAAAGTAGTCTATGTTTAGCATACATCAAGATTAATCTCAATAGTGACCTTATTAATTATGTTTTAGGCATTCCCATATCTAAAAATTTTGGTTATTTAACTTGTAGTACCAAATATCAATTTCTATCTCACCATATATTTGATAGAATCAAAACCATCTTTGAGTTAAGTATTAGTGTAAAAGCCATTAATAAACCAAAACATGTTAATGTCCTTAAAGTAATTTCTTGTTCCCATCATCTTTTCACTTAATATAACTTTGCTTCTTTTAATGGCCACTTCAATTTTGTAGGTTGTGATGATCTTTGGTTTCTTTCCATCTTTATGATAGATGAGAGTGTTAATCTTAAATTGTATTATGGATAATATGTTTAACTTTAATGGCACTAAGAAAAACAATTAACACATCCCTTATATCCTTATCTTTAGCCTTATGTTTCAGCACTTCAATATTCCACCCAATGATGACAAGGTTTATTTTGACATTTTCTTTAATTATAATACTCTTTGTTGCGTGGGAAATTAGTTAGTTGATTAACATATGACTAGACACCATCAACGATAATAAAAATAGTAGAAACAACCTAACAATGAGGCTCTTTCATTTGGCATTAGTACTCATAAGCCTCTTTTGAGGTACACCATTTAGTTGCCTACAGATGATGAGTCTCTTATTTAGAAACATATGATGATTTTATATTGGACTCTCTCTTTGGATGTAATTAATGCTTAGGTCACCTTACTTCAAGTCAAAGTTCAACCCTTTTAATATAATATTAAAGAGTTGTTGCCTATCCATAATTACATTGAGTACTTATTCATGTTGATTAATTTTTAGTTTCCTCCACTAGCTATTTATTTATTTTTATTTTTTCAAAAAGGAGAAGAGAATATTAGCGATGTTAGGTGTGTTTAGGGATAGGTATAAGGTGTTTATTTGGAAGCACATTGACTTTATATTTGTATTGATTTTGGCTGCATCAATTGTGTTTAGTGATTGTTTATTAATGGTTGGAACATTTTCTTAAATCTAGGCTGATATTGAGAAATTGTAAGTTCTTAAACAATAAACTTCACTATTGGCTTTCTAATATTACATGTTTTTTCATCATCAAAAGGGAGGAGATTGTTGTACTAAGGGAGGTTATAATTAATTTTTTGATGATAACAAAGTGAAGTGTCAACCAATGAGTTATTCTTTGATATTTTAAAAGAAAAAATGAAATCAAGTTAAAAATAATTTGTGTAAAATAATACACTCAAATTGAGGGAAAAAAGATCAAGGAAGATTAAATAATAACATGTCTACAAATGTACTTATAATCATTCTAATATCTCCTACTTGGTTATTTTAATGCATTAGGGGAATTTCATATATAAGCATATCATGTTTTGAACTTAATACATACATCTTTTTATTTATTATAAGGAATTAAAGTTTTGATTTCAAAGAAACCCTCTTGATCTTTAAAATATTCTTTGAGAATCTTTGAGATATTTTGGATCAAATTTTAGTCAAGGAAATGTAGTTCACTGTTTGGAAAAAAATAAAAAATTTCTTTGAAAATGTATTTTTAGATACATTAGTCAACCAGCGTATGAGTTTTGTTGACTAAGGTATTGTTTCTAGAGATATTGGCCAATTAAGTTTACTTGTGGTCAATAATTGTCTGAGCATGGTCGAACAGTGCATTAAGAACTTTAAAACAATTTGTGTTCAATGACTTTGTATATGAAATTGATCGATACATTAGTTGACCAATATGCTAAATTGGTAGACCAATGCCATTATTGGAAGTCATTAGAATAGCTAGTTTTTATGTTTACTGACATGTTAAAGTTATAGGTATAAATACTTTGTATTTTGGTTTCTAGACATCTTTAGGAAATTTGGGATCGCAATGAAAAATTTAGAAGATTTTTTGAGCATTTATAAGCATTCATTTATTAATTGTGTAGTGATCGAGAGTCGTAAGCATTAAAGTGAGAAATAAAAGTTTATTTTGATTTAGAATCATCATTTGGGGTAGATTTCTTGTATTTTGGGTGTACCAAGAAGCATTATGATCCCTCTTCACCTTTCAAAGAAGATTATACAAAGGATCCTCATTATTAATCAAAGATTTTTATAAGATAGTTCCTTATCACCTAATTGAAAGAAGAGATTAGTGGAATCCCAAGAGAGACTAAGAGTGTGGACATAAGCAAAGTTTGTTTGCAAACCAATATAAAATTCATTTACATCATCTCTTACATATACTCTTATAATATCACTTATAGTGAGATAGATAAACCATCCTAACTTTTTTTGGAATAATCAAGGACAACAACGATAAGGTCCTTTATTGAATTTTAGAAACAATAGTAGTAACTAAGGAAGACAAGTCTTTAGGAGCTCATGAAAAAATTTGTTACTACATCTAAGGCTATCTTTCAAATTATTGAAGCATCTCTTGAAAATCAACAAGCCTCCATCCACAACATGGAAACTTACATTAGCCAACTTATTAAGATTGTCTCTAAAATGTAGTCGAACCAATTTCCTATTGACACCAAGCTAAACTTGAGGGAGTAAATGAACCTAGTAACTTTGAGGAGTGGAAAGGAGCTTAAATTTGAAGAGAAAAAGCTTTTTGTAAAATAAAAAGGATCAAGAGAAGGAGAAAGAGAAACATAAGGAGCCAAACAAGAAATTTATCATAGTACCAATCAAAAATTCCATATTTAAACAATTTTAAGAAATATAGAAAGGAAATAAAACTAGCAGGATTTTAGAACTTTTTAAACAATTAGATATTACCATACCTTTTGTTGAAACTCTTTCATAGATTCCAAAGTATGCCAAATACTTAAAATATCTCCTTTCTAATAAAAAGAGGTTTAAGGAATTGTTGATTGTGACATTAAGTAAAGAGTCTCTGTTGTCTTACAGAACAAGCTCCCCCAAAAAAAAGATTGAGGGAGATTTACTATTCCTTGTAATATTGGTAGTTTTTTAATTGAAAGGGCATTAGTGGATTTGGGAGCTAGTATTAATCTGATTCCATATCACATTTTTAAGAGATTAAAAGTCAATAAACCTAAAGTAACTAGGATGATCATGCAATTAGCAAATATGTCAATTCAATGTCCTAGGGCCATTAGAATTTGTTAAGGTTGAAAATTCATCTCTCTCTTTGATTTTGTGATCGTGGATATGGTGGTTGAAGTAAAGGTTCCTATTATCATAAACAGCCTTTTCTAGCTACTAACAAAGCTATAACAGATGTTCATGATAGGAATTCATACTAAGGATTCTAGCTAAAACACTCATAAAAAGGTAGTTGTTAGGAGGTAACCTAATGATTTAGGTAATTTTAGATCAGCTAGGTAGCTTTATTATCTTTAGCATTATTTTTAATATTTTTACTAGACATTAGAGTTTTCTGCATATGATTTAAGTAAAAATTAGTTTTAAAGACATATATTTAAGTATATTTTGATGTTCTTTCATTGTTAGATAAGGAATATCTTACTTGCGGTGAAATTTGTTTAGTTTTTCAATTTATATAAGAAACATGGTATCCAAAAATAAATCTATTTCTTTTATGTGTTGTAGAAAATCCTTGCATGTCTCTAAAGAGTGATCCAGCAATTAAGGAACCCTGGTGACTGATTAAAGATTAAGGATTAATATTGGTATTGAATAAGGTTGGCATTCTTTTAATATTAGGAGAATGTCAATTATATCAATTTTCATTTTTCCCAAATTTTCAATTTTTAATTCTTATGCCATATGCATTAGGGATAACGTATAACTCAATTACGGAGTACAGAATTAACTACTTATGTTTATCAATTTTGTTATATTTTTTTGGAAATTAAAATGATGGTATTTCAAAAGAGGCAATGCCTTACAAAGTACAGTCAATATAACTCATCCACTCAGAGAGCACATCTTGTTTAGTGTATATAGAATAACTAAAAATAATTTACCAGTCAATCAAATACCAAGTAAAACATTTCTTTTTCTTTCCCTTAAGATCCCAATCATCTTCCACCTATTACTTATTGTAATTTCCTCTATAAAATTATTGTAAAGATCATGGATAAAAATTCAAGATGGTTGCTTCAATCTATCATTAATGATAATCAAGGTGCTTTTTTATAAGGTAAACAAATTGGAGACAATGTCCCCATTTCTCAAAAACTCCTGAAAGGGTATTCAAAGAAAAAGACTTCACAAAATTATGCAATCAAAGTGGATTTCAATAAAATATTTGATAATAAATTTGAGAATTTATTCTCAATATGCTTGAGGTTTTTTATTTCCCCTTCACATTCAAAAATGGGTGGCAGCTTAGATCTCCTCTACATCCTATAATGTTTTAATTAATGGAGCCCCTTCCAATCTTTTCAAATGAGCAAGGGGTATTAGACAACGAGATTCCCTCTCTTCTTATGTATTCATCCTTTCAATGGAAGCATTATTTACTTAACTTTTGAAACACAACATCATGAGATAAGGTAACTTCAGGTACCATAGCAAACGTAAGATGATTAAACTAACTAGCTTATTTTTTGCATATGACTTGTTGGCATTTTATAAGGCACATGCAAATTCAACCAAAGTCTTTCCACAATCTCTAAGAAAATTTAAAGAGATTTTTGACATAAAAATCAATTACAAAAAAAGTTGCATCATCAAATGTAATGCAACATGCTAAAAGAATAAGAGCACTTATGGGTATGACCATCAAATCCCCCTATAATGTAATTGGGGCTACCATTAGTGACAAAAAGGCTACAATTCAAAGAATGTTTGTCCTTGGTGTAAAAGATTAAGAAAAGATTAGGATATTAGGCAAAAATAGAGCTCTCCTTTAAAAGTAAACTTCAACTTATCAAATTTATCTTAAATTCCAAACAAATTTATTAGAGTGATCATATGTTCTTATCTAAAGGCCTAATCAAAACCACTGAAGGATTAATAAGGAATATTTTTCAAAGCAAGGATGTTTGTAAACCTATAACTAGGGGGCATCCTTGGCATTACTTCTATAAGTGGCAGCAATAAGGTATTGATGACTAAAAGGCTATAGAGAATACTAGTGGACAAGGAATCACTATATATAAGGTAGATTTATAGCTATATATTGAGAAGGAATAGTATATGGTCAATTATAATTAAAGATTTCCACTCTTGGTTCTTTAATCAATTACATAAGCTTAGAAGATTAATTGGACCAAATGTAGGCTGTAGAATAGGTGATGCATCTTTAGCAGTGCTATAGTATAATAATTGCATAGGTTGTGGACCATTAATTGATAATATATAACCTATCTAAACTCAAAATCATATATCACCTTAAGCTAAGTCATGCTTATGGATTAAAGAAGGACATTGTCAAAACTATTTGAGTTAATTGAGCCACTTGATCCCTAATTATTCTTCAGATATAGAGACAAGGGATTGCTAAATATGGAATAATAACCTGAATGGAAAATTCATACACATGACGTATAAGGAGTGGCTAAGATCTAGAAGATAATTGTTAACATGAACTCATTTGGAGTCAAAACCTTATGCCTAAAAACTCCTTCCTATTGTGGCTTGCAATTAAGAATAAAATTAATACAATGGAGAGGCTTAATTTCTTATAACTTCATGGAATTTGTATGTTATATGGTATGATGGCTAAATCTATGCCATACTTATTCTTTTAGTGTAGCTATTCTAATATCTTATGGAATCATGTCAAAATCCTACTAAATTAGCACTCAAATATCATACACCCTTTTTAGGCTATTAAATGGTTAATATATAACCATAATAATATTTCCAAAGCAGATAAAGTAGCCTATCACATTGGAGTAGTCGCCTACCTATGCACTGTTCGAAATGAAAGAAATGTAAGACATTTTAAGCAATAAAAAATACATATTGAAGCTGCCTTGAATCACGTTTTACTCCATATAAGAGAGTAGCTATTACATTGCAAAGATAACAACACTCTTAGCATGCATAAAATATTAAATGAAGAGGTACCTTGTTCACATACATTTCTAATGGAAGTTATTCAAACAAGGCTATCAATAGATTATAAGACGCATGAAGTAATATTATAATATTTAAAGGAATACAAAATTCTTAGAAGATGAGGCAGAAGTCCATAATTGAACTCTCCTAGAAGCATTATAGAACCTAGAAGTATGTAGCTAATCCTCCAAGTTTCATCTGTAATGCTTTATAGGTGGAAGTTATGGTTTAGTTAGTGGTGAGCTAAATTCATCCATATTTATGACAAACTAACTACACGCATGGATTGTAAGTAAAGAGTTGGATATTTGTCAAGTGTAGAAAGAAGCAGGAATTAATTTGTCTTACATAAAGGTTCAAAATTTGTTAAACAAAGGATTAAAAACTTACTCACCCTAGTTGATTTATAGGAGAAACTAAAATGACTCTAAATCGACAACATTTATAAGCATCCAATTTGATTCATGACAAAGAACTCATATGGAGCCTACGAATCTTATGGAAATGTTTGGAGCTTCTAAGCTAAGGAACATTAAACCCAATGATTTGAACTATAGTAGGGAGTTGGTCTTTGCATGTTAAGCATGTGTCCTTTGCTAATCTTATCCACTTGTTTAAGTAGAAAGGTTATCATGCCCTGTTTCTTTTAATGTTAGTGTAATTGTAATATCTACATACTATAAGGAGGTGTAGCAAGGTGACTTCACAATTCTAATTTGTCCTTCATCTTAATGGAAAATTTTTTAACTTTTCCATAAAAATAGAAGGCTTAATGAGTTAAGAAATACTTAGTTAAGGCCTTATCAAATTATTGAATATTTGAAGAGTTTAGCATCATTAAAATAACACTAGATTAACTCCTTAATAAGATGTAAGGTGATGACTTTAAAGGATAAGAAGCTTATTTGTTTATGTTTTTATTTCCTAAGGTTCCTTTCTTTCCAAACCTTATACACTAAGGTGTAAAATGATATCTTTAACAAGAGGTAATTTTGTTATAGTTAGATTAATAGGGAACAATTCTAAGAAAATTTTAACTTTAAAAGAATAATGTATGATATAATTTATTATAAGTTTGCTTATTATGGTGATTTTATTTGTTTAAGCAAATAGTAATAAGCATTGATGATTAAGTTAATTAATTTGCTTCATTAATTTTAAAAATGATTCTTAATTTGCGCTATAATTCTTTTATAATTTGGACTTATAATTGAGTTTGAAGTGGATTTTTTAAAATAATTTTAGCATCCCATTGAATTAAAAATAAAGAGATGATTGAATAAGTGAGCATTAAATAAATTTAATCAACTCACTTCAAACTAAGTAAAAGTGTTGAAACTGTAACATCCCGTCACCGATGGGATGAGTACAGTGAGAGTGCATTCATTTGTGACATGCTCATGCATTATTTAGTTATGTATAATTTGGTAATTTGGCAATTATTGCACTGGTATACGTACGTATATACATGTATGACATATTCCCGATAAGATTGTGTAAATTGGTAATTTGGAGATAATTAGGTCAATTGAGCTGTGAGAAACTTAATTGAAGTGAGAATTGAGATTTAGGAGCTTCAATTTTGAAATTGGAGTATAGAATTATGTGTTTTCTATTTC
>JANIPM010000007.1:24366638-24383638 GCA_027478405.1 Erythroxylum cassinoides
CTACTTTTCATTTATATATTTCTCTTTGTTTGTCATCAAAATTATTTAATACGTGAAGTCTGGATTGACTTAACATAGGGGAGTACTTTTAGTTTGCTTATGAGAGTATCTGCAAGAAGTTAGAATAACAATTTTAAAGGGTAGACTTCTCCTTTGACGCTTTGATACTAGCCTTGGGAGGATATGATTTAGTCCTAGATGTTTAATGGCTCTCCACTCTTAACAATATCATGCGCAACACTAGGGAGCAAACTATGACATTTATATAGGGTGGTAAGCTTATCAAGCTCAAAGGGGATCCCATTAGCTAACTAAAGTCAATCACTCCTAAAAAGTTTACCCAAAATATTTTTCAAACCTTAATTAGCTAGCTAACTTTGTACATTAAGATTGATGTGCCCTATTAACCAACAACTTCTAGAATTAACATTAGACATTAGCTTCTTAGAAGGGGAACAACAATATACTCTACCTTCTCTTTTGGTTGAGTTCAACTTTTTGTTTATAAAACTCACTAGATTGGCCCAACGAGACCTAAAATACTTCTCAAAGAAGGGGTGCCCGTAAATATAAGGCCTTATAGATATGAAAGCCTACAGAAGAGAATCATCAAAGAACTGATTCAAGACCTCTTCAATTAAGGGGTCATCCAATAGAGTCATAGTCTATTATATCTCCTAGTAGTATTGGTTAAGAAAAAAAAAGGTGTTATAACTCTATATGGATTACCAAAAACTGAACAAAAATATGATTAAGGATAAATTTCCTATGCCATTATCAAGCAGCTACTAGATAAACTTCATGGGGCTATTTGTTTCCTAGGTTGGACCTCAAGTCCAACTACCATCAGATAAGGATGCACTTATCAGATGTTTGTAAAACCACATTCAAGACACATGATAGGTACTATGAGTTTCTAGTAACGCCGTTTGAGGTTACTAACACTCCATTGACCTTGTAGAGCTTAATAAATGAATTATTCCAAGGGTAGTTAAGGAATTTTATATTGGTCCTTTTTAACAACATCATTGTTTATAGGGAAACCTTTGATGATCATATTTATCACTTAAAGATTAACATTAAGATCTTATTGATCAATATTTTTCACCTTAGAGCCACAAGTGCAATTTTGGAGCTTCATGAGTGAAATGTCTTGGGTATGTCATCTTCATCGATAGGGTTGCAACAGATCCTAAAAAGGTGGAAACCATTTCTAAGTAGCCATCTCCTACCAACATTATAGAGTTAAGGCCTTCTAGGTCTGGCAAGGTACTATAAACATTCATCCAACTTTTTGGCATCCTTAACCTCTAACTAATTTGCTTAAAAAGAATGCTTTCTAGTGGAGTTACAAAGATGAAAATGCATTCCAAAATTTAAAGATAGCAGTTACCAACACCCTCGTATTGGCAATGCCTAATTTATTCCAACCACCATTCTTAGTTAAGGTAAATGCTTGTGAATATGGGTTAGGTGTAGTATTAAGTCAAAAGGACATCCTATAGATTTTGTGAGTAAAACCCTCTCTACTAAACACTAAGGGTTATCTACTTAAGAGAAAGAGTTCCTCGCTATTGTAATATTAGTGTGGTATTAACATCAATATTTAAATGGAAGGCATTTCATAATTTATACAGATCATAAAAACGTGAAGTTCTTATTGGAGCAAAGGATGTTTATGCCTTTTCAATAGGTGTGGGTTCTTAAATTACTAAGGTATGAATTTGAAATTAGGTAAAAAAACGGAGAAAGAAAACTAATTAGTTAATGACTTATCCTTAAGAATGGTAAGTATGCCTAGGCCCGACTTGGTTTGATCAAACTTTAGGTTAGGCCTAGGCCTGATTTTTAAAAAAAATTTAGGTATCAGGTTGGGCTTCAGATCAGGCTTTAGAAATCACCCCAAAAAGTTGTTTCAAATGCTTCTATTATGTCTTCTAGGTTATTATTTTAAAAGAGTTCTATAGAAACTATAGATTAATTAATCTACAATGTCACTCTACGCTCTACGCATAACACACTGCACTCTACACTCCACAGGATAAGACCACAAATCTAGCCTCCACTTTAGGCATAGGTGGCCACCTATCAACTCCTTCTTAGCCCACATTTTACTCTAGGCCTCTAGTATCCATCCACCACACACCGGCCTCCTCTCTCCTTAATACAACTCCATAATTCAAGATATCCAAGGTCAATTAACTTCTTTCTTCTTTTCATTTACCTTGTTTTTGAATACTCATTATATGAATTTAAGCTTCATTATGTGAATAAGAGGATCAATGGTGATTTTTGATTCAAGGATGAGTTGTATGTCTTTATGTCTCTTGCTATTAACTTTCCTCAAGTTAGCGTCCACCACTTCAAGAGTTTGATAAGCTAATTGATGATATCTTTAGCTCTAAAATAAGCATCTTATAGCTCTTTAACTAAAAGAAAAAATATATCTTTAATTAAATTACTTATTTAATTAATTTTATAAAAGCTTGTCCAAGCTTGATCGAACTTTGTGTTGGACAAGATTGATCGAGCTCAAGCTCCCTATCTTAAGCTCGATAATTAAGACCTTTTTAGGCTGGCTGGATCATAGCTCAACCTACAACCATTCTCACTTGTCTCAAGTCTATAGTATTGAGCTTAATACATTGGCACTCTCCCAAGTTTAAACTCATTTATTGGAAGAAATAAAAAGTAGCTAGGATAATGCTTCTAATGTTAAGGACTTAATAAGGAAGTTAACTAAGGGAAAACTGAGTTTTAGCTCTTATTAATGAATTGATAGAATTCTAAAGTGGAAGGGTCATATGGTAGATGGACATGATAGCACTTGAGAACTTGTATTATATCCTTAGTGTATGAAAGTTCAATGTGAGGTCACTCAGGGTTGATGGGAACCATAAAAAAATTACATGCCTATTTCATTAGAAAGGTATATAAAAGGACATTCAAAACTATAAAAGTAATTTCCAAATAAGTCAATTTAAGAAATATGAAATAATCCCTCAAATTAGATTACTCAACCATTGCACATTCCTAAAGGTTGCTAGATTAATATCCATATCAATTTTATCAAAGGTCTCCCTATTTCTAATCAATGCTCGATTTGGTAATTATCGAAAGGTTCAATAAATATGTTCATTTTTTAGAATTCAAGCATCCCTATTTAGTAAAGACAGTATACCACATTTTCCTCTTTAATATGTTTAATTACATGGCATGCCGGAGACTATAACAAATGATTAAGGTTTGGTATTCCTAATTCAGTTTTAGTAAGAATTTTACAAACTGTAGGGACAAGATTACATTTCTCCCCAACTTACAATCCCCAAACAGATGGACAAGTTAAAGTCCTCAACTACTCTTTGGAAACTTATCTATGGTCCATAATGGGAGATTGTCCTAACAAATAAAGTCAATGACTTCCATTGGCAAAATAGTGGTATAACTACACCTACTCTTTAATTATCACCACTCCCTTTAAAGTGCCATATGACTATCCCCCACCTACATATGTCCCTTTCCTCGTTAAAGATTAAAAATTTATGGTGATTGATAATATTTTATAAGACAAAAAGCAACCGTTCAGGTGATCAAATTTCATTTACAAAGGGCTAAAAAGAGAATGCATCAACAAACTAACAAAAAGATAATAGAGAGGAATTTTGCATTGGCAATATGGTGTTTGTCAAGCTCCATCCTTATAGGTAAGGAACCTTTATGAGGTGACCTAATCAGAAGTTACCCTTAAGGATTTATAGTCTCTTCAAAACTATATACAAGGTGGGATAAGTGGCATATAAATTATTCCTCCCATAATGCTTATATGTAACGTCTTTCATGTATCAAAACTTAAAAGGTATGTTTCTCCCACCAACCCTGTGTCACTAATTCTACCATCAAAGCAAGGTATAAAGGAAAGGATACTTGTAACTATTTTGGAATGAAGGATGGCTAAGAGGTATAACAAATCTATTACATCAGTTCGCATGAAGTGGTTTGGTTTTTAAGAACAAACCACTTAGGAGTTGTTATTTAAACTTCAGGAATGATATCCACACCTGAACCTTGTGGACAAAGTTCTTTTAGGGGGATGGTTTTGATACATAACAAATCCAGAAGAAGAAGATAATTGTTGAGGATGTCTCCTAAACATTTGAAAGTGACATTGCTTATCCTTATACTTGCATGACTACTAAACTTTATCATCGTTACCATAATTAACGTGTGTTACTTGTTATCTTTGCATTTCCTATATAACCATTATCAATAGATATAAATATTTGCTACTAACTAGAGTGGAGCATCAATAGCAACCTATATTCCATCTCCCCGCCCCCCCATATATCTTCCCTATCTTTATCCCTCACTATAGTCCTCTTCTCTAACATTTACACCTTATTCCCCTTCTTTATTTATGTATACTCTTTCTATTCTATTATATTTACCTAATTTCGCATTGTAAATGAGACTAATCCAAATAATAAGGAATCACAACAATGAGATAGTCCCAAAAAGAATTCAAAAGTGGATGGTATTTATGTTTTGATCACTGCAAACTGAACAAAATAGTAAAAAAATCAATTTTTTTTCCTATACTATATATTGATCAAATGGTATAATGTTTAACTTGTAAATCTTATTAATATTTTTTTATAGCTATACAAAGATATAATTTAAGTATGATAATGTAGAAGATCAAAAGAAAACAACTTTCATAGGTTCTTTTAATGACAATGCTCTAACAATATTTCAAAGATTCATGGTCAGTATGAAAATTAAGACCAACCTAAAATTAAGCAAATTAAACTTGCAATTAATCAATGATAATGATATTAGAGCATATGATTTCATTTGACTGGAATTATATAATTTGACGCTTTAATGCTAAATGCAATTATAATATTGGAGCAGGACTTTCCTAATGCAATCAATACCTAATAGTTATGGATGCACAATTATCTATTCTTATAATTGGTCGTTTATAGGAAGTAGAAATGCATAACATTTTATGAAAAGTTCTAATTTAACCAACTAATAGCTTTAGGCTTAGTCACTCTTTGCTAATCATAAATTAAATTTTTAGTGATCTTTATGAATGGTAATCAATTGAAATAATTGTTGACATGGCCAATCTTAACATGCATTAAAAAAAGTCTTAAACAAAAAAAAAGCATCTGCTACACTAAAATAAATTCAAATTAAAGTCCTAAAAATCAAAATCCACCATAACCTTATTTATGGTATCCAGTCTATAACACATCAATAATTATGGCACTGTAAATGAAATTCATAATGCTAAACATTTATCAATTAATAAAACCATAAATAGAAGATGGAATCTAATAGCCTTATTGTAAAGTTGGTCTTTCCTTCTCACTAAGTATTATTGTTCTATAAGAAGTTAAGAAATATGCTCTAACTAGTCTCCCATACTCTCTACTTGAGGTTTAAAAGTCAAGCTTTCATATTTTGTTACCCTTTATCGTGAATTATGTCCTCTTTTCATATTGTGCTTCCACCATGATGCTCATGTTACATTTCCTATTTCTCTTTGGTTCTAATTCCTTTACAAGTATGACTCCATTTCCTTTTTAACTTTTGATTCCTCAAATTTTTATTGGTTATTACTACTCTTTAGTGAAGGCCCCTACCAACTCTTTTTTTTTCTTCAGATGACATGAAATTATGCTACAATCTAAGCTCTTTTTCAGCCCCTTTTAATTCTCCTAAAATGGTGCGAGCTTCCTCTTTAGCCAGAATTTCATGCCTTTTAACTTCACCATATTAGGAGAAAATAATCCTTTTTTACATGAGAAACTTTGACAATGAGAAAATTTCCTATACAATAAATTTAATTGTAATTAAATAGAAATTATATAAGATCAAAATCATAATATCAACTAAAAAATTATTTAATCACTCTTGTTTGTGTATAAAAATTAAGCTTATTAACTTTACTCAAACGTTAAACTTTTATTTGTCCTCGAGTAAAGGAAATATTAATGGATTAAGAAGAGACTAATTATTAAGGAAAAGATAGGAAAAGATCAATAAGTGTTTCATGACTTGTCACATTGAAATGTTATTATGCTAATAAGAGGCTAAATATTAAGAAAAACACATTAACACTAACACAAGAAATGTTGTATACTAAGATATATAGATAGCAATCTTATATCAAAGGCTCAAATTTTCACTAAATATTATTCCAACAAATAATAACTCAAGATTTTTTTAAAGAAAAACTAGCAAAACCATCTTATGTAAGGAAAATGTTGTTTATCTAAAACAAAAAGTCTTTTAATGTGTCGAGGTAGGTCTTCAAAATTACTAAATTCCATCAATATTTTCATTAAACTCAAGATACCTTATATATGACCCTTGTTTGCTCTAAAGGGGAGAGAGAGAGAGAGAGAAAGAAAGATCTCTATATTTCCATGTGTCTATTCACATATACAAATAGGGTATTTATAAAAGTTGAACTACACTAAAGAAGAAAACAATCCCTGATTGTATGCTATTTATATACATGATTTGAATGCCAATTAGATGTTAGGGAGTTGTTAATGGTTAACTAGAGATGACTAAAAAATATGTTAACATCCCCTCATAAACTTAACGTACTAATAAAGATGATAACTTGATTTTTGAAATAAGATATTAAAATTGTCAAAGTGGATGTGATTTGGTGAAAATATCTACAATATGGAGATGGTGGTGAGATAGGAGCAAGTTGTATAGTACTGTGAAGGACAAATTTCACATAAGGTGATAATTAATTTTGATATATTTGCTATTTTCTTTGGAGACATTATTACGGGTAATTTGCATGACACTATGATTATGACAAAAGAAGGGAACTACAGAAGAGGAAGAGACACCCTTAACTTGAAGTAATCATCATAACCAATGGAGCTTATAGGTAGTGCCAGCAAGGGCTAGATATTTTTGCTTCTATGCTAGAGTAAGAGACAATTGTTTGTTTCTTGTTGTACAAGCGATATAAGAGATGTACTGAGAAAGAACAACTAGTAATGGATCAAATTAGTGGGATTCCCACCATATTCAACATCAGATTATATGCATAACTTCAATGAAGAAGAATGAGAGAAATCAATACCACAAAATAAGGTTCCTTTAATGTACAATATTGTACAAAGAACTTTGAAGAAGTGAGTGGTACGAGGTGTAGACCTAAATTGATTAAAATGTGAATGGTATAAGCAATATTATATAGGATATAGAGAGACATATAGGAATATAAACTAATTAATGATAAAGTGTACCATCACTGAGAAGAGTCCTATTAGTAATAAAAAGAATATCATTGCAATTAAGTGGAGTGCTAACAATTTTAATATTAGTGATGCTAACATAAAAGATAGGATCATTGTCATACTTTGCTTGTGAAATAGTAACCATAGTCAACAAATGATACCTCAAAACCAAAAAAAAAACTCAAATTACCTAAGTATTTCATCTCAAATTAATAAAGGAGAAAGGATTTGTGAGTAAAGATACCACGAGTGTCACCACCAATTATGATTGTCATCAATATAAAGAAGAAGAAAAGTGCATCATTGATCTACCTTCAAAAGGAACAAGGCATGATCATAAGAACTAGAGTTAAAGCTAAGGTAGTCAATAGTAGAGTTAAATTTGATAAACTAGGCTTGAAGAACTTGTTTAGTCCGTATGAGGTTTTACGAATTAGACTAACCTTGATAGGTGGATTATACCCTAGTAGAGATTACATATACACTTCTTCAATGAGATCACCATTGATAAAGACATTCTTGACATCCATCTAAAATAGTTTCCAATGCTTGCTAGCAATGACTACAATAAATATGCTGACTGAGCTTAAGTGGGCTACAAGAGCAAATGTCTCCTTATAATCAATTCTATATTGCTGGTAAAACCCTTAGCAATAAGTTGGGTTTGTATCTTTTAAATGGTTTATTAACTTGAGTCTTGATTGTTTAGATCCACTCACAACCATCAACCAACTTATGTAGAGGTAAGTTAAGAAAGTCCTAAGTTTTAGTGCTATTAAGGTTATGTACTTCTTCTGTCATTTCTTTTTCCAATAAAAGGTTAGATTTAGCCTTATGATAGGTGCACAGTTTATATAAAGGGGAAATAGTGGAATAAATATATAAATATTTAAGACGAACAAATGACTTACTTGGGTAGTTCTTCAAGGAGAGACTTGAGAATCAACATGTTTTGATGAAGAGATAGATTGTGAAATTATTAAAGTAGTGGATCCATAGTTAAGGATACAATAGGATTAGGTGTAGATTGTGTTGATCAGTAAGAGCTGTCAGATGGACCTGGATGAGAAATATCAAGAAATAAGGGTAGTTCACCAACACAAAATTTTGAGAGTTTAGAAAGCATGTTATAGTCCTAAAAGTTACATGTCAATAAATAAAAAGTTTTTATATAAATGATCCTACTATTGATATCCTTTGTGTTTTATGTCGTATCTATATAATTGTGCTTCAGTTCTAGTTTGGTGTACTCATGAGGTTGTAAGAGAACAAAGTAAGCATAGAAAAAGCCTTAAGAGTTTGGTAATCTAGAATATGATTTATTTATCACTTTAAGGGAGAGATGTAACCTATGATTTGAAAAGGAATATAATTTATGGTGTAAACACTAGTAAGAGCTTATTCTCACACAAAAAAAGATAAGAAGAAGATAAGATAAGGGCATGAATAACATCAAGGATGTGCCTATATTTTCATCCCGACTATTTCGGTAAAAGGTATTTAGATAATATCTTTGAATAATAGTACATTGTTGAACAAAAAGGTGAGTGAAATCTACATATTTTTATTTTATGATATTATTAGTGTGAAATATTTTAATCTTCTGAGAGAACTGGGTATCATATTAGTCAAACGAGTATAAATAAATTCAGACCTATGATGCATAGATAAGTCCATGTATAATGAGAGATATTATCAACAAAGATAACAAAATATGTCAAACCACCCATAGTATCATAAGGAGTAGTGTTGGACCCCGCTTCTGGAGCCCAACATTCAGAGTCATTAAACTGAAACAGTACTTGTCCTCAATCTTACTGAGCCTGTTTCGGGATAATTAGCATAACTTTCTCTACGAATATTAGACTAAGTTGTTCTTTATATAGTTTGGAAGAAGACTTCAAGATCTACAACCTTCATAAAAATCTTGAAGATAGATTCTGACATCTAGTGGGACAAAAGTGGATCAGACGATAGGGTCAGATGAAATCAGATGAAGGGTCAGACGAATTGGACAAATTGTCATAACTTCCCTTAGAGATGTCAAATTAAGGTTTTCTTTGATGGTTAGAAAAAGAATTTCAAGATCTACAACTTTTGTGAAGACCTTGAAGATAAATTTGATCATCTACAGGGTCAAAAATGGGACCAGATGATAGGATCAAATGAACCCAGACAAAGGGTCAGATGAATTGGGAAAATTGTCATAACTTTCCCTAAAGATGTCGTATTAAGGTGTTCTAAAGGTTCGAAAGAT
Organism: Erythroxylum cassinoides; assembly: GCA_027478405.1. Classification (NCBI taxonomy): domain Eukaryota; kingdom Viridiplantae; phylum Streptophyta; class Magnoliopsida; order Malpighiales; family Erythroxylaceae; genus Erythroxylum; species Erythroxylum cassinoides. The sequence goes on from JANIPM010000007.1 coordinate 24,376,173, forward strand.
AATTTCAAGATCTACAACCCTCATGAAGACCTTGAAGACAAATTCAATCCTCTACACGGTCAAAAATGGGACCAAACGATAGGATCAGATGAACCTAGACGAAGGGTCAGATGAATTGGGAAAATTATCATAACTTTCCCTAAAGATGTCAGATTAAGGTTTTCTTTAGATGGTTCAAAAGATAAGTTCAAGATCTACAACTTTCACAAAGATCTTGAAGACAAATTCTATCATCTATAGGGTCAAAAATGGGACCAGACCATAAGATTAGATGAACAGCGCACCAGAAGATATGATGCCATTAGATGATATGATGTCATCACCAGATGATATGATGTCATCAGATGATATATTATCACCAGATTATATGGCATCATCAGACGAAACATTATCATCAGACAAAATTAATCACCTACAATTGATTTCAATAAAGTTGAAGTATTTATGTTTAAATTAATCACCTACAATTGATTTCAATAATATGGTACGTAGCATTGTTTACACCTGTGAATCAAGAAAACAAGTTCTCGTTATGACTCCTAGGCTCGTGAAATTTTTCACTAATAAGCATTATGGGAGCTGCATCATGGGTTTCTAGTCTATATACCGTCCTAAGTGTTTATTATGCAAAAAACTGTCATGTCTATTAAACCTATGAATTTTTTGCGTTAATACTAACTTTGAATTAATCACATTGAAGTTGAAGCATTTATGTTTAAATTAATCACCTACAATTGATTTCAATACTATGGTATACGTGGCATTATTTACATCTTTGAATCAAGAAAGCAAGTTCTCGCTGCAACTCCTTAGCTGTTAGAATTTTTCGCCGAGAAGCCTCATAGGAACTGTATCACGGGTTTCCAGCTTATAAATCATCATAGGGGTTTATTATGCCTCAAATCATCCATAAGTTCTCAAACTCATTCCACATACAATAAATACTTATGTATTCATACAGATACTTATCAGTTATTCAAACATAACCCAAACATAAATACTTAGACTATTAAAGAAGAATATAAAAACTCATTAATGATTATAAGAATATTATAAACAACAACACAAAATCAACACCTTAATTTGCATTCACACAAAACTCAATGCATCTAATTAATGTATTATTAAAGCTACACATATGGTAGACATTAGTTGCACGACTTACCTGGATTATTAAAGCTACACATATGGTAGACATTAGTTGCACGACTTACCTAGATGGACGGACAACTACAGACTATAAAGAAGAAGGAAGAGCGACGCTCTTCAACACACAATAAGGCTTGCGAAAAAGAATATTAACATTTTTTCTCATTTTTCTGAAATTATTTACATGGAGACTCATAAATGATCTTTAGTACAATTATATTGTAAAATCTATTAAATTATTTTCTTCATAACCCTCCACTAATGAAACAAAAATATGACAATATCTACAATTTCATAAAATTGTCAAAATAACTTGCCTTAGTATTAGTATAGTGCATCAAAAGTCATGCTTCTCCAATAACTCTACTAGACCATGAAAACTGTTTCTTTGGAGTAAATTGTCCTTTCTATATGTGTTTATGTTCTCTTACTTGGTTTCCATTTTCACTCAATAGAATATGCACCAAGTCATAATGCATTTAATATCTCATTTGTTCAGTGCATTTTTCTCCATGAATAATTTCAAATGAGAAACATAAATCAAATCTTCTTATTTGCTTTATTTATTACCGAATCATTTGTGCAAATATATAAACAGTCAATAGTCAAATTTTGAAATGAATGAATGTGTTATATTCTAGTTTTAACATGTAAAAAAACAACGATATGGCCTTATTATGTAAACAGATTGAGTTATGCTTATTTGAATATTTGATCGAGCATCATTTAAAGTTACATAATGCAAGATTATAACTTAATTTAGTTTCTTTTCCATTTCTAGTTTGAAAATGACCACCACTATCTCATATATAAATCTCCTACTCTCTATATTAAGCATTAGTAATTAATTATAATCAAAATATACAAAAAAAATAGTAAACAATTCTTAAACTTCAAAGCCATGGAAAGTTAACTTTATTGAAGCATTCACATTCTTCCTTAGTGTTCCAATATTACAAGCATAGAATGTTATAATTCATCAGTGATTCTAGGCGCAAAAGAATTATGTAACTAGGATTCTATCAAGTATTCAAGTTGAATTTCCATGATGGAAAACATTCGAAGAGTACTACTAAGTGGAGGAATATGATAGTTTTAAAGGTCATCATGTCATGCTATATGTTTTTATACTTTTTAAGGTTATGAACTTCATTAGTTTCCAACGACCAATTTCAACTGCAAAATGGAACTGAAAACTAATAACTCTAATGCTTAAAACAGAGATCTCTACACTATTGTAGTAAGTATGAGTGATGTTATTGTCAATTGGTAGAAGTTGCCTATTCCTATAAGTAAAAATTGTTCACAAAATCACACCATTTGAATCCAAAATCACTTAGCATGCTCAATACATTTAAAGCATGGTTCAGACTAACCAAAGAGAAGTATACAACATACACAACAACAACTATTGTGGTGGGACGAGAGATAGTTCCTGAAGAAGGACGACAACGGCGAGGAGGCACGTTTGTCTTCAGTAGCGACAGAGATGAGGACGCTAGCACGCTGAGCCAAACAAGGTCATTTTCATTTGTTTTAAACTCTGAACCTGAAGCAAACGACGACGTTTAGTCTAAACTTTACTGATGGAATTTATTAACAAAAATGTATTCCGTTAATAACCCAAAACTTTTTTTTTCACGAAGCATTTCTACCTTCTTTATCGATGGAAATTATCTTCCGACGCTATATTCTATCAGAAAATTTGTCAGGATAATTTTCCTTTATATTTACCAACGGATATATTTTTCGTCACAAAATGAAAATTTTCTCGACAATTTTACAGACAAAACATGATCTTCCATCAATAATTTGTTACAGTTCAATTTCAGTCGATAATTTTTTATCCCTAATTAATAATTTTCTTGCAGTGCAAGTTAACGTGTTCATAGACCTCTTTCAGCAAGTTGACCCCAGGTGGAAAACAGGAACATACTTTTTGCTTAAAGTTGTCATATCAATTGGCCTGGAACCGGTGATGATGAGGTCGTTCCTAAGTGCTTTTTATTAAAGTCTTATTGGCAATCATCTCATGCTTTTATTATGGAAGAAAATGAACGCGAGAATTGAGAGATAGGACAAGACGTAAACGACTTTTGGTTTACGAAAAGTGCGGCAAAGCAATTTTGTGGTTGGAAGAGGAATCAAAGTCTTAGTTAGTTATGCGGCGGAAACTGTAAGAGTTGGTAAATTTGCTACAGGGAAGGCGATTCCTCCTTTTCTTTGCCATGGAAGCTAAAGGTCAAAATTAGCAATCTAAGAAAAGACTAGACGTTGAAGTTGATTCACAGTCCAAGTACTGGAGACTGGGAAACCCGAGGTGAAAATTATCAAAACTGAAGTAGCTGATGTGTTCTTACGAGAGTGCTTTGAGTAGGAGTGGAACAAAATTTTTTGTCTAATATTACTCTATTTTATTTTGTCTTATGAAATCTCAGCTATTTATTTTATGAGACTTATATAGGATTCTTGTGAGACTTATATGAGATCTACATAAATAAATAACTGAGATTTATTAGATACAATAAAATATCATAAAATTAGACAGAAAATATGAAACGGTAAAGAGTTGTTCATAAGAAGTGGAAAGTAGCAACGATATGGGGACATGAAAACCATGATACCTAACAACCTTCTCCTTCCAAAGTCCAACTGAGGCTTTACCGACTCTGCCGCCCAAGTCCATTCTCTTTTCTTTTCATTGTTTCTCAAAGTCAACTCTTTTTTTTGTCTTCTATTTTCAACTTTTTTAGTTATATACAATTATTAATAAATAAAAGATAAGTTATTTAATAAGATAATAATTTAAAATTAAATAACAAATTTAACTCGAGATAAGTAATAGCCTGAACTTTGAACGCACACGATACGACCATAGATAGTCATGTGAAATATATTATATAAAAGACTATAATGCTGAAGAATTATTACTGCAAGGCATAGAGGATGAGTTCATAACTCATAAGAGTATTAAAAAAGTACTCTTTCAAACTAACTTTTAATTAGAGAAGATTATGTTGACTCTCTTTATCATTAAGCTTTCGTGTTCCAATGTGTCTTAAACAGGCAGTTTTTAATATTTTATAGATTCTGGATGAGCTAAGAAAAAGTTCTTTTTTTTACTTTTTTTATCTTCATATAAAATAAAAATAAATAAAATATAAATCTTTTTGTTGTTCTTTATGAGGTCAAGAGTGTGTCCTATTTTATTTTATTTTATTTTTTATAAGAATAAAAATAGGTCCTATTTTATCATTTATAAAGATGAGCCTGGATAGATGCCCACCCTGCCTTTGCCCAGAGCCAGTTCTGATATTAAATTCAACAATAATCTCTTCTTCACTTTTAGAATCTCATTCTGATTAAAATTTAAAAGTAACATTTGATCTAGATCTTATTTCTTGATCAGATTCTAAAAAACGATAGCCACGGTTGTTGCGTAAATTGTGTTGATCGATTAGCTTAAGGAATTGAAGTATTATTCTTGATAAAATTATAAAGAAGATAAACATAGTTGTTGGATAGATTGTGATTATTATTTAGAGCAATGTAAAACTCTCTCTAAACTACAAACACTTGATACGTTCTCAATTCCAAAATTCATTTTCTCGAACGAATAACATAATTGTTAAATATGGTATAACTTGTTTTTCATTGACAATAAGAAAATATATACCTTTAAAAGGAAAATAATAAAAGAAATACCATGCCGCCTTCGTCGACAGGAATCAAAAACGGAGGAATGAGATCAGAAAGTTGAAAGAGATGCATAACATAAAACACTCTTACTCTCTCAATTAGGACAAAAATGTTGAGAATCCTGACGAAAGTTGTACATTCTTTACATAAGCTTACTGATTTTTTTTCATAATTTTAATTATTCGATAAAAGTAAAATTGAGAGCTTCATCAACGAAAGCAACAGTATCGAGTTCAATGTCTGCAAAATCCATTAATCCACCCATTGGATTATTGAAGAAATCATTGGATATCTCTTCATGCAAAGACACCTCTTTTGCGTCATTAAAGACACAGTCAAAATCATTCCAAAATTCAATGCAGTAATCTCCACCCAGTAACTCCTCAGTGGCTGATGGAGATAACACAGGCTCATTCCATAGGTGAGAGATTGAGAGCCCCTCTTCAAAGCACGTTTTCTCCTGAATCCGACTTGGAACCACCTTGTCTTCACTAAATTCCCCCTTAACATTTGTGGTAGATACAGACACATCAAGCACAGAAGATGGAGATGGGAGGGAAAGCAAATTGTTTGATTCTTCAGACACAGACAGGCTTTCTGATTCAACTGGCAAATTCCTAGGCTTCTCCAATCCCATCATTTTATCAAACTCATCCTTTTTTCTTCTGTAAGCTGCAGCTGCCTCCTCAGGAGTAGAATAAGTGCCAAGCCATACTCTTGTCTTTTGAAAAGGATCTCTAATCTCCGCTGCGTACTTCCCCCATGGCCTCCTACGAACGCCCTTGTATGCAGTAGACGATGGAATTTGACCTTTCTTCCTCTTGTTATCATGCTTAGTACTGCTAATGATTTTGCCTCCATTGCCAATCCCTTGTGGAGAGCTTGATTCAACTGCCAAAACTGGTAGATTAATTTCCTTAACCAGAGGCTTATACCTCCTATTACGATATTCCTCATCTTCATCACTTGAAGAGTCTGTGGCGTCGGGATCACGACATATGATCCGAACTTTCCTCAACGAAGTCTCCGAATCCTCAGTTATTGTTTTTTTCTCCTCCTCTTCGAAAAAACTCATTTTTTGATCCAAAATTGGCCTTCTGAGGCCTGGCATTATGTGCAAAAATAAATACTAAAGCAATCCCAATAAGGACCTTCTAAAAGGGAAAAAAAAGAACACTAAAATATAAGGGCAATCAATCTTTGGCAGGTTTGGGAATCAAGGAAAATCCCAACACCTCCGATATTTTCGAAGATACTACTATCAGGTAAAACCCAAAACCCTTAAATCTCTGAAATTCGAAATTATGATAAGTGAATGTTTTTTCAGGCGATCTTCAGAAGAAAAATTCCTGCAAACCAGAAACGATAAGGCATATTACAGCAACATCATTTTAGTCCTGAAGCAAGTGAAACGCTTCAGTGGTGGTTATCAACGCCAGAGACTGAAGACAGGTGATAATCAACCAAAGCACAGATAAAAGAACTCTTTGAACTCAACTCAGAGATTGAATTTGACAGGAAATTATGCAATAAAAACACAATAACATACCGTTTTGAATTTAATCGCGTAGAACTTATGGAAAGGTTCTGCTTTTCGTTAGAATGGTTGCAAGAAGAGAAAATAAGCAAATAACAGATCCACAAAGAGTGAAGAGAGAACCAGAGCTTCTTGTGAGCTCCAGGGAACAGATCAAAACCCGACGACATAAATCCTCTGTTTCCTTAATATGAAAAATCCTTCTCGATCAAGAGAAAATCTGAAACCAAATAGGGAAAAAAAACAAAATAAGACAAAAGGGAAGCCATTAAATTTCATACCAAAAAAAACAAAATCAAATCAAGGCAAGATTTATTACCAAAGACATCGAATGAAACAGGACGAGATCAAAAACAGAGCAATATCAGCACAGAAATAATAGCTTTAAATGAAAAATTTTATACGATAAACTAAAAGGGGAATTTCCTTGTTACCAAATGTTTTCGAACTTCTCAGTTTTAGCTCCGCGTGATTCTCCGAGTCTGCAGAAGTAGCGAGCTCACACACAAAAACAGTCTCCCCCTGCTTATGTCACTGGAAGAGTTTGGAGACTAAAGAGTGCTTAACTACGAATGGGCCATTTTCAAGCCCTCTCCTCAGAGGACCCCGCCAGCGCCTGACGTCTCAAAAAAATCTTTACGCACTCTTTCGGCTTTGCTTTTTCTATTTATATTTTAGCTTAAACTATACTTTATACATACATAAAATATGATTTTCCATCTGTTAGTTGGGGGACCCTGTTCATTTTAAGAATAATTAATTAATTATAGACTATACCATATTCACAACTCTAATTAGGGAAACATAATATGTACCTAACGAATTCTTCTTTTTTCGAGATATCCGCAACATTACGCGGGTTGATTTAATAATAAGTGAGATTCTGATTAATTTAATAGTTATGGTAAAAATGTCCAAAAGTGCATTGTTTGTTTTATATTTATGTATGTATGATCTTGATCAAGAGATATTTTTGCAGGTTGAAAGTAAAATAATTAAAACTCTAGTAGTTTTAAAATTTGAATATTATTAGATGTTTAAAAAAAATTTGATTATTTTTTAAAATTATAAAATAGTTTTG
>JANIPM010000007.1:24393487-24409433 GCA_027478405.1 Erythroxylum cassinoides
TAGACTTCAGATACTATGTGAATACTCCCCTTCGAAGCTCTGTAAACTCAAGCCATTGCTACATCTTCAAGAGGAAGTGTGGTTTAGCCGCTCATGACTATCGGCTGTCTCTCGACTGGAAAAGATCGGACATCACCCATGGTAACTGGCAAGACTGGCGGTGGCGATAAAATGATACTGTCGAACGGCGATGATGGAAATGGATGATGATGGTGGAAAGAACAATCGTCTCCGCGCCTCTACAGTGTTCTCCGAAGTCTATCTTCTCTTTGACCTAAAAATAACAAAGCTTTTATACGGTGGGTCCGGGTCGGGTAAGAGCAGTGAGAGACATTTATAGATGGATTCCGAGAGAATTAATTCTCTCGCCGTGGCGTGTTGTTTAGGCGCCGCGGCGTGCTTCATTGGCTCTTCTCGCCGCGGTGTGCAGTGGATGAGCCGCGGCATGTGGCCTTATATCCTTGCCGTGGCGAGCTGAGTTTGGGGCCGCGGCGTGCTCATCTTGAGTTGTACATGCCGCGGCATCTACTTGTAATCTCATCGCGGCATGCAACCTTCTTCGGATGCTTTGGACTCTTTCTTGTCCCTACAATATCAAACCACAATTTGCAGCATCAATTGTCCAAGGAAAAATTACCATGAAATTAATATCAATTTGTGACAATTTCACTATCAAATTGCATAAAGTGTGAGCTCATATAAGGGATTAATTGAAGCACAAAAATTACAACTTAAGAGTCAAAAAGTGCATTAAGGATAACAAAAGTGTAGCCAATTTATGTAATAAACTTGGGTTCAATCAACATCCTAAAGCACGAATGAGAAATCTGAATAGTTAAACGCTAAGAAGCAATAGAAAGAAATATGGTAGAGGAATTAAATCATGGAGAGTACCAAAGGACCCCTATGGACTTTATGAAGACAGGGTTCAATGCAATCATCAAGGACTTACATGATCATCGATGCATGTGGCATACGACTTGTACAAAGAGATCGTGAACAATAACTATCTTTAGACATCTTAACAAAGTACATAAAAATCAACCTTCCTGGATCCAAAAGGAATGATTGTTCTAGAGTTAGTGACAACATTACAAGTTGAGATCACCAACCTAACACAACAATTGAATAGCCTAACAGCCTCCTTTTCTCTCCACTCAAAGCAATTCAATAAGGATGCGGGCTATAGGACAAAAGAGCCATATCACAGCTGATTGTTTCCTAGCGGAAAACAACAATGTGTAGTAATCCAACTTTATGTGAGCCTAATATATTTAGGGAGGTAACAATCCTTATTCAAATTCGTACAATATTGGTGGTAAAACCACCAATATTTCTTTTGGTCTAACACTATAGGAACTCAATTGAGAAATCAAGGTCCATTTGGTTTCAGCAAAATAAGTCCAATTCATGGGATTCAAAGATAGACGAGTTAATGGACACTCTGAATTCTGAATTCACGAGTTTAGAATAGAAGCTCGAGCAAGTAGCAAAAAATCATGCCTCTTCTATTAATAATTTGGAGGTTCAAGTGAGCCAGTTAGCCTATGCATTATCTACGAGAAGTGTGGGATGCCTTTCGAGCAGTATGGAAGTAAATCTAAGAGAGCAATTTAAGGCTATCATACCTAATAGTGGGAAAGAGTTAGAACAACCAACAGAAAAACAAGCTGAACCTTACTTTATAGAAGACTAAGAGAAGAAGGAAAAAGATGAAATTAAGAATGAGGATCCTCCCTACGTTCTTCCTTCTCTATATCTACTGAAAATATCATTTCCACAAAGACTTCAGAAGAACATATTGGATACACAATTTACAATTTTTATAGAAAATATGAAATTACGTATTACCTTACTCTTTGTGGAAGCTTTGGAAAGCATACCTAAGTATGCAAAATTTCTTAAAGACATCTTATCAAATAAGTGAACTTAGGATGTTAATCAAATGGTCTTCATGACAAAAAGTCGCATTTCCATAATTACCAACTACATGCCCACATTGTTGATAGATCTAGGGAGTTTTGTTATACCCTGTGTAGTTGGTAATTTAGAGTTTCCTAAATGTTTATGTGACTTAGCTGCAAGTATTAATCTTATACCTTTGTCAATTTTCAGGAAGTTGGGGTTAGGTGATGTGAAGCCAACTTCTATGCTTATTTAGTTAGCTGATCAATCGATAACGACACCATTTGGTGTAGTAAAGGATATACTTGTAAAAGTGGACAAGTTTATCATTCTTGTAGATTTAGTTGTGCTAGACTTTAAAAAGGATCGAACTTATCCACTAACTCTTGGTACACCCTTTTTGAGCATTGGAACAGATTTGGCATATATCCAAGAAGGCAAACTTATCCTCTAGATTAGGGATGAATAAGTGAAATTCAATATGAATAAGGTATTAAAGAATCCAACAAAGGGTAGCTCGTTCATAAGAATAAAAGTAGTTGAATCTTCAAAGGAAGAGGAAGAGGAACAGATGAAAGTGGTAATAGAGGTTAGAGCATATAATAAAGTCTCTATTCTAAAAGCAAAAGAAGAAGAGGGAACTAGGTGATTGCGAAAGAAGAAGAGCAGTTCACCTTTTTACAAGACAAACTGCTAAATTCGATTGACAATTTGTTACCAAAAACACTATTATTAAAGTTGGTTTTCTTAATTTTATCAATTATGTCCTTCTTATTATCTTACAACATGTAGCTTATTTACAAGTCACTAAACTGCCATGTGGAGAAAAGGGTGCCAGCAAAACATTTATTATAGACCCAGGTTGAGGGTGGAAGGTAGAGTATGTCTAGCTAATGATGTTGAACAATCACTACTTAGGAGGCAACCCAAAAATTATGATATTTTGATTTTTATTTTCAGTTTATTTTATCGATGCATTGTTATTTTTTATGTTTATTTTGTAGGGAGTAAATTGTCAAAATTTTATAGCATAGAATGTCTCCAAATTCCATTGCCTATATCATCATTATCGAAACATTATAAAGTATTCTTGCTCTAACTTTTTTTATTGTTATTTATCTTTTCATTGTATTGTTTTGTTTTCCACATTGAGGATAATGTATTGTTCAAGTCTGGGGATGTATATGCAACTATATATCATGTGTGTGTGAATTTGGCATTTGTATATATCAATTGTGTGTGAATTTTACAATTGTAGAGTTTTTGATTAGGTTGGGCATTGTGATGTGTGCATTGTGTGAATGTGACAATGGCAAGAATTGATTGAAATTAATTTAGATTTGAACATGGTCATTTAATTTGTAAAGGCATAGCAACATGTGAATTATTTTTTAAATGCCTTAGGGATGAATATACTTATTAATTAAGATACGACAATTATTCCTTCACTTTATGACTTTTGTTTGTATACAATTATAATTATAGTCTATTGAAAAGGTTATCATTATTAGTACCTTTTTATGAGAATGATTAACCAAGAAGATATGAAGTAGGCTAAAAACTTTAAATTATAAAAAAAACTATTTTGCTATCCCTTTTTTTAAAAAATTCTGTTAAGAATAGAGTTGGTAGTTAATTGAGAGTTATGATATAGGTGAGTAACCAGGGGCACTCTCGATAAAATGTTTGACTTTGGGTTAAAAGGATAGAATGACACTTTACCCAAGCTAAATGAAAACGTGACCTAGCTGAGTAATTAGGGACATTTATGACAAAGTGTTTGCCTTTATGTCAAAAGATTAGGTTATCATTCAGGGACATTTATGACAAAGTGTTTGCCTTTATGTCAAAAGATTAGGTTATCATTCAAGGAAATCTTTTCAAAAATGGTGATATAATAAATAAAACCTACTAATATTTAAACAATAACAAGAATTTTCATGAAAGGTTACTTAATGATATTTACCCTTTTGATTAATTAATAATAATAAATGCATGCTGACAAGTGCCATAGGTGTATGAATGGGGTGTTAATATTTTGATTAATATGTATATTCAAATCAATGCACTTTATTATGAAAGGAATAAGTTAGTATGTTGGCATGTTTTGAGTGATTGATGTTGAGGTTAAGTTAATTTCATAAGATTTGATGTCATTTTACCATTATTGAATTATTGCATAATTATGTGATTATGTTTTCATGATTTGTTTGTTTGTGTTTTTAGTTTTCCTTGAGGACAAGCAAAAGCTTATGTGTGGAGATGTTGATAGGTGTAGATTATAATATGTTTTGTTAGATGTTGAAGTGTTGAAGTGTGTTTTTAAGTATTTCTTAGATGATTATCATGTGTATAGGCTTACAATTATGTTATTGTCAATATTTGCATGTATTCTAAGTGTTTGTTTAGTTTAGAATGAGAATTGAATCTTAATTTTATGTTTCAAGGGATGTTTGATGTGTTTGTGAGTGTTTGTAATCAAGAAATTAAATAATAACGAAGATGAGAAATCTTAAAGGTGTCACGATCATGCATAATTGAGAACGATAGTGATAGAGAGGTTGAACAACATGAAGCACGATCATGACTCCAAGGTCATGATCATGATAGAGGCTTTTCTAGGTGTGAGTTTTTTCATGTTATGAGGGTTCGAGTCTATTTTTGGAGCTGAAAAAATTGCAGAAACAATAAACACAATCCTAAAACCCTAATGCACTATTTAGGAACATGAAAAACACCAAAAAAAGAAGTAAAAGCCACTACATCAAAGAATATCAAAAGGAGACATCAAGAAGAGTTTAGACATTTCCAAATTTCCAAATCAAGACAAAAACTAGTTTTCTTTCTTTTGCCTTTATTTATTTCATTGTCTTAGATGTTTATTTGGATTTCTAATATGTTTAACATGATTATAGGTTTCTATATCCCTATTAGGGATTGTTCTTGATTTATTTTATGAACTTTATTCTTGTTGAATTCAATACATCATTAAATGTTTTTGATAATTTTCGTGCATATAATTGGTAATAAATCAAGAGAGTGAATCATACTTAGTAATAAATCGAGAGAGTGAATTAATTCATTAATGTTAAGGTGCGTAACGAGAGTTTGTAACTTAATAGACCTATAATATCATATTAATGAATAATTGAAGAGAGATCTAAGTTGTGAAATTAATTATCTATAGGATTGTTTCAAATCTAATTGAACAAGTTAACAAATAGTTGGTTTGACATCTTTGATTAGGGAAATGGCTGCAAGTGGTGGTCAACAAGTCAAGTTGTGTGGAATTTGTACAATGGTAGGATATCCCACTGATATGTGTCCAACTTTGTAAGATACATTTACAGAATAAGTCAATGCTTTTGGAAGCTTTCTAGGACAACCACAATGGAATCCTAGCTACCCATACGTACAAAACTCAGGATGGAAGAATCCTCCATTCAACAACTATAGGCAGCAAGGACAACAACAAGGTTCCTATCAACAACCATATCAAAGACAAGATAAACCATGGAGTTCGGGACTTTCATTAGAAGAAATGATGAAAATGTTAACTCAGAATACCACTCATCTCCAAAATATGCCATACAATTCCAACAATAAACTAGAGCTAGCATCCATGATCTAGAGAATCAACTAAGTCATATAGTTATTGCAGTAAGCTGATTGGAGAATCAGAGTTCAGTAAGCTTACTTCTCAAACAATTGTAAACTTGAAAGAGAATGCAAGTGTTATTACCTTAAGAAGTGGTAAGGAAATAGAAGCACCACACTAGACTCCTGTTATTAGAGATGAGGAAGAAGATAAAAAAGAACTTGAAGTGCCTTTAAAAGAAGCTAAAACGGGAACTTAAGTAAATTTTAAATCTCCTGTGATTAAAAATTTTATTAATACTTTGCCTCCTTTTCCTAACAAATTTGCTAAATCGAAGAAAGAAAAGCAAGATATGGAGATTTTGGAGATGTTTAAAAAGGTATAAGTGAGCATACCTCTAATTGATGCCATTAAGCAAGTTCCTCGATACGCCAAATTTCTCAAGGAGTTATACACGTCTAAAAGGAAATTGAGGGGAGATGAGAAAGTAAGTGTAGGGGATAACATGTCCGCAATCATTCAAATAAAGTTTTCCCCAAAGTGTAAGGATCTAGCTACGTTTACAATTCCGTGCAAAATTGGTGATACCTGATTTGCAAAAGCAATGTTAGATCTAGGAGCTTCAATTAATGTTATATCATATTCCACTTATACTTCATTGAATTTGGGATCGTAGAAAGCAATACATGTTATAATTCAATATAATGCTTATCCAGAAGAGGTTGTAGAGGATGTTTTAGTATAGGTTAACAAATTGATTTTCCTAGCTGACTTTTATGTGTTGAACATAGAGAGAGAACCTTCGTCTAATTCTGCACCTATCCTTTTAGATCGATCATTTTTTAAGACATCAAAGACAAAGATCGATGTGGATGTAGGAACATTGATTATGGAGTTTGACAGTGAAATTGTTCGTTTTATCATTTTTGAAGCTATGAGGAACCCTAGTGATGTTCATTCTGTTTTGTCAATTGATATCATTGATTCTTTATCTCAAGAAATTTTTGATATGGATGGTAAAGATGAGCTAGAAATCATTCTTTTCATGATTTAAATGGTAAACATGTCACAAAATTCTAACTTGCTCATTATAGATGAAATAGAAGAAATTACGTTAGCACTGCAACCACTACAAACAATACCATAAAGGTATGTATTTCAAAATATTGAATTGCCAATATCTAATATGAAGTCTTTAGCATTGGTTGTACAAGCACCTACAATTGAATTGAAACAATTACCAGCGCACTTGATATATATGTTTTTAAGAGAAGGAGAAATACTTCTGATAATCATATCCAGGAACTTAACCAAGTTTCAAGACAAAAAGCTCATCGAGTGCTTAAGGACCACATCATAGCTATAGGGTGGATCATAGCTTATTTGAGTTATGTAAATATAGTGCCTTGGAAAGCAAGTGTATTTAATTATAACTTAATTTTTTCTAGTTACTTTTGTAATGAAAGTATTTATTATTAATAAAACAAAAAAAGTTTGATTTTTATGAGCATTATATATCTAGTCATAAGGTACCGAGATTCTTTTGTAAGTAATATACACATACATAGAGATGTATGAAAAATATGTATATTATAAGAATATAACATAATGGATTCACAGTTGAATAATTAAGTTGGTCGCTTGATTATGGTTTAGACTGTAGTGTTGAGATTTATCTCTGTGCAAGTAAAAGAGTTTACTTCAAGGGAATGATGAGTTTCATATCATGATAGTAGTTGGCTATCGATAATAGCACTATTAAATGAATATGAAATTAAATATATTTTAAAGAATAAAGTGGGTCATTACTTTAATCTTAAAACATACAACTTAAGCATTCGTTTATTATGAACCACAATCTTGATGAGTGGTGAGCTTATATATGTTTCATTAAAATTCTTGATATGATCGGAACGGATTTTTATAGAGTATCAATCCAATGTCTATATGTTGGAATTATTAATTGAAACATGTATCAGGGAACATTCACTCAAGTAAAGAGTTTATAGTGATATCATCACTTCTAGATGTTTTATAGAGATTGGTGATTAAACTAGTGCCTGTAGTTTGATGACTAGCTACCCATCAAGTCTTAACACCAAGATGAGATCTTGTGTGTTGATCACCATATAGAGTAAAATGGAAAATCTAGAAGGAAAAATCAACATAAGGACAAAACGGTAATTTTATCCTTTATTATGCGGATGACTATAATATGGTTCATATTAGAGTTTGCAATTGAACATCTTATTTGAAACATGTGTTCTCATAATATTTAATAATTCAAGAGTTCAACTAATTGTCTTTAGTGAAATGACATTTATTAATAAGCTGGAATTAATTCTAATGAGATTAAATTAATTCCGGGTTTATTAGAGTTTGAATTATATAAGTCCAATTAGATTCTCCATTTGGCTTCTAGGAAGGTTATCAAGTATAGTAAGAAATACAAATAGATGTTTTAAAGCCTATGTTTGAATGTTGGGCTTACTTTAATTAATTGTTAATTATAAGCCCATATGAAAATTTAGAAATGGGCTAGGCTTTAGTTTAATTTGATAAATTAGATTAATTAAATTAAAACAAAGTTATTAAAGATAAATAGAGGTAGAATTTCAGTTGCACGTTTAGCATTGATTGGCTATATTAAAGATGGTTTTAACATGTTTTATCATCATTAAATGAAGTAATGATGTTATCATTAAATGGTTTAATGGTTTTCTTTTAATGATAGCATGTAACCTTTTAGCATTTATTTAATTAAAGAAGAAAGAGGAATATTTGATTGACCATCTTCCTTCTTTCATCGCAAAACCGAAAATGATATGTCTCATTTAGGTTAATAGTCTTTTCATATAGTCATTTTAAAGATAAATGAAAAGAGTCTCATTTATTGACTTCTTTATGATTGATTAAAGAATAAAGTGATGCATTTGATGCAAAACTCTTCTTTCTTTTGAGGTTAACCGAAATTGAGAAGTTATGAGAAGGTGTTCTTGCATTTTTTACTCTCGCTCCCCTATCTTGCATGGTATAGCCGAAAATGACATGAGAGGTGTCTCATCTTTGGCTTCATTCTTCAAAGGAAAAATCTCTTCAAGTGTTTCTTCTCCTTTCCCACTAAAGGATCTTGTTCACTTAGTTATCCAAGGAGAACAAGTGATAGATCAGATTGATCGAGGACACAAGAGGATACATCACTTTGGAGTGGATATGTTGCTGAGGATAGGATAGCACAGTGAGGAGTTAAAGCTGTAACGAAAAAGTCGGTAATAATTTTCATTGATGTAGATTTTGAATGTATATGAGACTAGTGAAATGAGTAAGGAGCAAGGATTTGATTATTCTGCGGAAGTTCTGAATTTGTATGATGATCAATCATCTAGTGATGGAAAACTTTGTTCGGATGCAAATAAATCTGGAGTTTGATGCTACCAATTCAACTGTTACTTCTGCAACTGTGAAAGATCCAAGCTTTTTAAATGTTAGAGGTCATAATATTGCAAATACATGCTCGAAAAATTCAATCCTTGAAATTTCAAGAGATCGATGGATGTATATTTCTAATCTGGGTGTTAACTTTGGTCTATTTCTCTGTTTCATTACAAAAAATTACAGGCAAAAAAAGGTCTTGACGTCTGGTCTTAGTATGAGATGACGATCTTTTCGTGTCTTTCATTTCATCTTTCGTGAGGAACTGATCTTGTGTAGTGCACACATATTTAACATTAAAGAATTCTTCGTGTTTAATCCAAATGCTAAGATCGAGGGATTAGTTGAGCTCTTCATTCAAAAGTTTGATAGGAAATGGGATACATACTTGGTTTTGGTTTGATAATTGGTGCAATTTAGGTCCTTTACACCTTAAGGAGGAGTTGAATGCTCTCAAACTGAGAATTCCACTGAATGCTAAAGTAATGCTAAAGTCAGAACTAAAGTCGGCACTTCAAAGGCTTAGTTCTTATTATAGCTAACTTTCATATATATCAGCCTAATCCTCTCTAGGCTGATCAAGTTATTTGGTTAACTCATAGATTCACTAACAACTTGTGTATTGAACAATTCAAACCTTAGTCCCATAATGTTTATTAGCATGATCTAATATAAGCTAAATCCTTAATTCATAAGGCTTCATTCACGATCTGATTAACTGTTGGGCAAAGTTTGAGAACGAGGAATCGATGCTTTGGCATTCCAGACACCGTATGTCTGCTTTGACAACAGGTTATTGAAACTAATGCTCATCTTTTCTTCCAGTGTGCATATTCACAAGTTTTGTGATCCAAAGTTCAACAATTGCCAAAGGTCCACTACCATGAGAGGGATTAGCCTGTGATTGTCAAATAAGTAACAGAGCTAAAGGAGCATGATGCTTGCTTCCTAATTAGGACAACCTTCACATGTAGTATACATACACTATGACCTGAAAGGAACAAGAGGTTGCATAGGGGTACGAACATAGACAAACATCAAATGTTAATTAGGACAATTTATTGGATTACGAGAATTCTCTTAGCTAACAAGGTCTATGTGGGAGTTAACGTACAAATGAAGCTCAATTTGAACATTAAAAACTTAGATGCAACATAATGTAGCTAACTCCTTATCTATTGTTATGCCTTTTGACTACCACGATCCTAGCTTATACCTTATAGGGTTCTTGTTTTTTTAATTATAATATGGGTTAATAATATGCATTAAAAATTTAAAAATAATATAAATTATGCAAATTTTTGCATGTCTAGATAATTAAATATATGATACTATACCTTATATATGATTAAACTCCTACATTAGGTCAATAATGGTGACCTTGCACCCATCACTTAATTATCTTATAATTTCAATAACTTTTTAAAGAAATTATGCAATCGTATTTATCAGTCTTATCATTGACTGATATTGTGGTACTACAAATTATAATATCTAATAAACATAATTAAATTAGATAAATAAAAGAAAACAAACATAACTTAATACTAAATAATTAAAAGATAAGGATATACCAGTTGAAGATAAACCTAATTCATACTAAGTAAAAAAGATGACCATTAATTCTTAATTATATAGCATTAAAGTAAGAAATATAGTATGTAATTACTTCATCAAAATAAAAGCAAATTACTTGGATATAAGATATAAGACATTTAAGTTATTCAATAAAGTAAAGATGAGCATAATTGAAGATAAATAATGAAGTCTTTCATATATTACGATAAAAAATAAAAAATATATTATTTCATTTTTGAAAGTTAAAATATTTGATAAAAGAAATTACTTCTTAATATAAGAAGTAATTTCTTCTTAAAGTTAAATTAATCAATTCTATGATACTAACAAAAAATTTTATTTTGTAATAAGTAAAGCAATATATATTTTCTTTGATATTATACTTAATTGTACTCTATTAAATAAACATATTCATTGAGGTCCTATGAACCTAAATAGAGTAATCTTAATTATATATTATTTTTATTAATTGATTAAAAAGTTATTACCCTAAGTTAGGGCACTCTCTTCCTCTAATATGTTGAATTAACCAATTATAATGTTAAATTGTTAGCTAGTATTCATAACAAATTTTTATTTTTTTAACTTGTTTTTGAAATTTAAAGCTAATTGTTATTAAATAAAGTGAAGTTCTAGCCTTCGAAATGGTTTAAAAATATTTTGTTACTAATAATCCAATCTCTTTACGTGAAAAATAAAATTGCTAAACGAAATTTCAAAGAAATGTGCAGTGGTCATTAAAGATATTTGAGTAACTCATAGAACACATTAAAATGACAAAAGGGAAATTAAACTAAAATACTTAAGTTTCTAATATTTATTTAAAGTTAGTCTTTCAAGGTTTTAATGCTCACGTTTTTCTACTTATACTTTTTTATTTTATATATCCTAATATATATGGACTATACATCTCAAAATATGTTATTATATAAATGTAAATATAATGTAAGTATCATAAATATTTCTTTAACTATATCAAAATAACCAGTGAAGTTATTGTTCAATATTTGTGACACATTTAGGTCTATCAACTAAAACGAATTGAATTTTTTTATAATACCTAAATAATTAGGATTTTCTCTGAATTCGTGTGGATTATTGGAATAGTATTCAAATGATACGTCTTTGTATTTAATAAATTAATCTTTTTTTTATCCTTTATATCATCACCTCTGAACTTAAAAGAAATTCAAGCTAGTATCTTTATTACTTTCAATGAAGAAAACATCAACTTCCTCTAATGCATGGCATGAAATGTCCACTTTCCTTTTGAATTTTCATATTTATCCTTTATCATCTAGTGGTGAGAATATTTAAGTTTCCGCTTTTGAACCTCAACGTATGCTTTCTCAATTTGAAAGGCAAACATCAATAGAGATACTCCAAACCTTGGTTAAGTAAACATAAGCAGTGGCATGATTTAATTAGAGGATAGAACTCAGTTTCTTAAAAACTGAATATTAACATTGTAAACAACCGTACGTCTGAAACAATGGTAGGTCTGAGTCGATTTTAGTTAAGTGATTTTATTGTTTGATTTATGTCCTTTATCCAATCGAGTTATTTTTAGTTTAATGATATAATTACTTAAAGTTATTCATTGCCTTATACATATTTATATGTATATGGTGAAATCCATAAGACAAAAATACATAGCAAATGAGATTTTAATGAGATCATAATTATTACATTTATATTGTATTTATGTATTATTCCTAAATCATTCCTAGTTATTATTCTATTGAGACTAAATATTAATAGAACATAAAAAGACTAACATACGTTATGTTTCTTCCTTCTGAAAGAAATAATTGATCTTATATATTAAAGCATAAAGATACTTAAATAAACAAGTGGGTCCTTGTTAGAAAACAAGTTCACTAAACTAACCGTATATGAGAATTCTATTTGAAACATTACTTGTATCTCTATGGAACTTCTCATTGTGACGATTATATAAGTGATACTTTGATTTGAAATTTTCAAAACTATCTCACATAGGGATTGTTATGCTTTAAAACTACTTATGACCTATTTTAGTAAGGAGAGATTCAATTGATAGTTATTGGATATAGCATTAACTATATAAAGATAGTTGAATGATTAATATATGATTCATCACATTAAAATAATTAGAGAAAATATTCTATTGTTCTCGATTAGTATTGACTCAGAAAGTTCTTGGCCAAGGTACAATGATGCTTTGTAAATAATTTAAAAATGTCATTAATTGAATCAATTACTAATGGTAGAAAACTAATATGATTGGACTAAAAATAGAATAGACATTAATTTCATGTTATATGTCTAATTAGAAAATTGTATGAAGAAAGGATTTAATTATACGAAAAAAAATATGCATGAAAGGTTAGTCAAAAATCACTTTGATATTCCTAAATATTTAAGTAGGCATGATGACATCAATCTTGATCTATGAATATAAATTATTTAATTAGAAAATTAAGATAAATTAAAGAAGTTTAGTTTATTATATATATAAAAACTTAATGAGTCACACACAAAGAATATGTTGAAAAGAGAAAATGAATTTTAATTCGGTTAGACTTGATCATAAAGTTTGAAAAACTTTATGATTAAATATAATATATTTAATAAATAAGAATCAATATGAGATATTAGATCTTATTTAAGTATAATTAGTATTTAATTATATTTAATTGTAATTTTAATTAAAGTTTAATTAAAACTAGATTTTATTTTTAATTAAACTAGTAAAATGTCCAAAACCTATTATAAATAGACTTAAGCTTTAAAGAATCTAGCACTCCTTACCTAATCCTCTCTGTAATGTTTTGAAATTTTGTTAACATATTTTGTGAATAATATTAGAGATAAAATATTTATGTAGCTACGATGATCGAAATGAGCTGATTTTAATAGCAGTTCAAGAGATATAATAAGAATACGGTCAAGTTTTAGAATAAAGTATAAATTACGCTTCATGCTTTATCATGATTTATGTATTATTATTTTATAGATTTTAAGTAATATTGGTTTTTAGAAAATTAAAAAACTCATAATTATTCCACTGTGCGCAAAATTAAATCTTGTTCTAATTTCTCAATGGTTGTATCAAAGTCATCTTAATTCTATAACTTAATTAAAATATTTAATTATTATTGATCTTGAATTTTAGAATTGAAATTAAAAACCTTAAACCTAATATTGAATCAAATTTAATTTAAATCTTAAAAGTTTCATTTTAATGCCATATGAACCCTAAATCACCAAATTAGAAATTCAGAATTGAGAATTTTAAAATTTTCAATAAATTATGAACCCTTCGTAAGCCCACAAACACTTATTGGTTTATGGAACCAGTTCAACTCTAATAAAATCTAGGCTTTTGTGGAAACCCATAAGCCGAAACTTATACCGGACAAGAAGATGGCAGTAAATTGTAATTGAATGTTGTGATTGGGATTATGTTATTTTACAATAAATTTGTAGGATTTGGTGTGTTAAAGAAATTTGAGCTCGCCTGGAAACACCTTAAATCATAAACTTGGACAGCAACCAACAAAAATCTCAAAGATGACCAAAACTTAATCTCTTCATGAGTGAAGGAAGAATAAACAATAAGCTAAGAGACAAACATGTTGTGTTTGGTTGTGTTCTGGGTATTTTTAATATTACTGTCGAAATGGTTAAATTTTGGTGAGTTATGTGATGTGTAAAAAGGCAATTATACATGGAGATTACAACAGCGTTGTGGAGGCACGTTTGGAGATGATGGTCAGAGTTGGGAGCCTCTCGCCACTAGGGGCGAGATGAGAGACGTCGGTAGACACCACTAGCAGCGTCCGAGTGTTGCATCTAGAGAAGATGCATTCCAATGAAGGCATTTTCTGGTAAGGTAGTAGCTGTAGCTTGTGGTGGAGCAGTTGTTGCTCCGCTGGCAGTGTCTAGTTGTGTCTGGTCGGCGGCGAGAAGACATTTCCAACTGTAAGTAAGCGTTTACAATGGCGGGATGTTAGATAATTCAAAATATTTTTAGTATCAATGTTTGTTTCTTGAGATTAATTATGTTTATGAAATTTAGTTAGAGAGTATTTTAGAGTATATTATCTTCAAATCTTGCCGTTCATATCTTATTTAAATATTTTTAGTATCAATGTTTGTTTCACTCCTATCAGAGTACAATTTGGGCCAACATTTTCAACTTTCGAAGTAAATGACAAAGTTGCTCTTTTGTGATCATAAGATCACAAATTTTAATTACGAAAATAATCTCTTTGTAAAAATATAAAGTGAAGGTTATGTATATTATAATCCTCCCTAGACTCTTGCGTACATCATGACCCTCTCTAGAATCCTACAAAGCAGAGAGTCTTGTGTGCTGGGTATGTTGATTTACATTGATTTTATTCTCAACTCTTCAATATCAACTCCAAATTCTACATATGATTGATTTATGAAAACATATGTACATTTCATGATGGGCATAAATGATAAAAATAATAGTGGCATTAGTGAAATTACTATTTAAAGTGATGCCACTGCCTAAGAACATTGATGCAATAACTCAAAAACAATGATGCCAATATTCATCCTCTATAGATACTTCACTGACGCAGAACAGAAGTTATAAATGGAACAAGAACGTTTTGACTCCGTTCAGGAGTTTAATCAATGTCGTTTGATTGGATGAAAAGATGAACAAGAAAGGCAAAGCCAAATTCTGGAATAAAATTTGTGTTTCGAATATTGATGATGTTCCGAAAACATAAATAAAGCCTATTTATAATGGCCAAAAACCCTAATCTGAATCCTAACAAGATTAGGAAAATAAAAGACCGAAAAAATAGAAATAGAAAAATAGTTTTTTTTGGCCCCTAAATAGAATTTAAGCCTTTTTTTGCATCCTGCCATAAACCTTGCCGCGGTCAAGATCTTCCATGTAATCCAAAGCTAGCTGGTCTGCATCATTCCTTTCAACTTGTAAAGAACTCAACTTCGAGTTACCATCATTAGGGTGATAAAGGTAAAGATCCGCCACGTTAAACTTCTTGGATATCTTCATACGATCTGGAAGATCAAGAACATAAACATTGTCATTGATCTTCTGAGTTATATTGAAAGTACCAATCTTCTTTGGATTTAGCTTTTACTGTCCTCCTCCACGTTCCTTACGCAAGTACACCATAACTTGATCACCAACCTTGAAGGATTGGAAACTTCAATGCTTGTCAGTAGCAATCTTGTATTTTTCATTAGACTCCTTCAGGTTTTGCCTCACCTGTTTAAAAATATCAACATGCTGGTTGGCCAAATTGTTAGTTGCAACACTAGGAAGAACACCTGCAGGAAGTGCAATAAGGTCAACTATCTGTGTTGGAGCCTTCCTGTAAACAATATCAAAGGGAGTCTTCTTAGTAGAGCTGTTGACAGAACTATTGTAAGCAAATTCGG
>JANIPM010000007.1:24432371-24443472 GCA_027478405.1 Erythroxylum cassinoides
AAGCAAGTAGAGCAAGCTGAATTACCAGTTGGAAAGCTAGAAAATTCAAGCATCGTGTCTTATTGTTTTCCAGCCTTATTTTCTTCTTTTGTTTCTCCTTTGATACCTACAACCAGTCCACATGCAAGTAAGTTGATAATCAACACAAATAAGGTCCAAATCCTGCTCAAACATTGACATACAACTATGCAAAATGTGCGTACATCAAAATACATGAAAAGCATGCAAAACCTAAGCTTAAAAACTTTCATTTATAACCTAACATGCAATTTTTCATATTCAATCACATATACATGAAATTTATATGAAAATAATTGAAAACCTAGGCTAAACATCCTAGTATGTATACTAAACATACATATTATCACATAAAATGATTTAGACAATCCTATAACAAATATCACTTATAATAGTATGCATATGGGCATGTAAAGCCATGTAAGGTATATTGACATAATAAATGATGTATAGCATAAAGAATTAGGAGGCATAAATAGATAGATATGAAATATAAGCAAAGATTACAAGATATTCAATATAATGCAAAAAAGTTTCAGTTAGCATGTTATATAGAAACAAGTTAGATATAAATCAAATAAATGAATGAGAAAATTTTTTGAGCAATCATATTCCCTTATATAGATCTTCTCATATTTTGTAATAAAGGGACGTTTAATTGCTTCAATATGCATATAGTTACAAATTATACAAACTTTGGCCAATATAGAAAAACTATTATCAACACTTTGCGTCAATAATATGTGAATATTGACTAAGCAAGCAAAAATTACGAAAAAAAATTGAAGATCATGCCAAACATTGAAAGTTCCTCTTGAGCATTTTCATAACCTTATAAGAACAAGCTTTAAGCAGAAAGGGAGAGTAAAAACCATTTCATCTGCTTTTAAGACTTAATTTCATTTAGAACTCCACAAAATTAGCACACATTAAGCCACTAGATACAGGAAAATATGTTGTCACCTCATATAAACCAAATGCAGCCCCATTTAGGATTACAATTAATTCATACACCAAATACTACCAAACTGCCCGAAATATAATGCTACTAGAGTTTAAGATAACATGTTTCTAACTTTCCAATTGTTCAAGTACAACCTACTACTTTCCTTAATTGAAGTTATATAATAGAGATTTTAACATAACTCCAAAAAACTAGTTGACATTCAAATGGCACTGATCATTTCATGAAGACAGGATTTTATTGCATCAAATATCTCAAAGGTAACAACTACCTATTTAATCCTTAGCTGATCAGATGATTACTAAAAATTTATGTAATCAAAGGATGGAAAAAAATTCATTGATACAAATAACAATAGTGAACCAAGTTTGAGAAATCTTTAATGAACTAAGCTTGAACACAATAGCTTGGCTTCATTTTCATCTATATAAATTAGTATACCATTAAAAAGAACAATTACTAGTGATGAAATTCTTCAAACAATACCCATTTTTGCTACTTTAATAACTAAGGGAAGAACAAATAAATATGTGTAAACCTAAAATTACAGTTAGAGGCTTTAAGTTTCAAAATTTTGGAGAAAGTGATGTGTACCAATGATAAATACTTAATAGACCATATTTCTAATCTCATATCTAGTGCATATTGTTTGGTTATTTGATATTTTTATTATACTTGGTACTTAATGCATTCATATTATGTTTTTAAGTCTTAATTGCCTTTATGGGACAAAAGGAGTAGAAACTGAATTTAATTGAGGCAAAAATTGAAGGATTAAAACTGACTTTGAGGTACATGCCCATATAGAGATGGATACGATCATGTACTAGACTATATAGCTTTTTGAAACTGTATTTATAGCTTTTTGAAACTGTATTTTTGTGTGATTTTCAAATAATTAAATATTGAGGGATACGGTCATATAGATGACCATTTAGGTAACCGGTCCACTCTAAAATTCCTAATTTTTGAGATATAAAAGGACAAAACTAAAAGAGAGAGAGAGAGAGGCTAGAGAGAGGCTTAAAGGAGGATCTAAAAACACAAATTCATGGCCTAGGACAATAGAAAGAATGAAGAACAAGCAAGGGATCATATTTGGAGTGGACTACCATTAATTTAAAGTGGATTTCATAAAGATTAAAAGGGATTTCATCATGTTTCTTTTAATTTTTTGATTTTAATTTCATTTTGATGTTATGTCATCTATGATTAGGAACTAACCTTTATTAGTACTGGGATTAGATGAACCCCAGGACAGACCTTGTAGTTATTTTGTTTTAATTTAATTTATTCTTTAGTTTCATTGGGATTCAATTATATGTTCTCAATTATTCTTTAATTAATATCACTAGCATGTTGATTCAAGTATAATTTCTTGTCATTGAGATTGTGAAATCTAATGTATGAATAGATATAACATAATTAAGAGGAGTTACACATAAACCTAGAGATAGGTCAACATAAATCTTCTAAATTAGGGTCAAACCTAAAAGAGGAATTCACAAATCAATTAAAGCAATCTTAGGATTTTAAATAGAAAAATATTTCAATTAATAAACCAAGGATTATAAGTTAAAAATTTTTAGAAAGATATTAGCATAGTTAACGAATTTTTGTGGTCCAATAAATATGGGCTAAATTGAGCATTGAAATTATAATTGCATGAGAAGTCCTAGAGGGATTTAAGGTCTAGGTACCACTATCTTCTTTAATTTGTTTAATGAGTTGAATCTTCGTTCAAGCTAGTCAATTGTGTTAATTTATTTCAATTTATTATTTTAGTTTTGAATTTGATTAATTATAAGCACCATAATTTGTTAGACTATATAATAGAAAGACAATAAGCACTAGTAATTCTAGTCCTTATAGGATCAATCCATACTCACCAGTGCTAGCTATAGCTACAGCTACATCTTGTGCTTATGGTTAAAACTTAATCATATCGTTAAGTTATTGTCACCATTGTCGATGACTGTAATATTAGGAAAACCTTTTTCTATTAATCTAGTCACTTTCCTTTTCTTTTTAGGTAGTTTCAGCTCATTTATTTTCATATTTATTTATTTGTCTTTATAGATCTCTTTCTTAATCTTGCATTTATAATTTATTTGTAATATTTGGGTATTATGAGGACAATATAAATCAATATTTAACAATGAAATAAAGTATTGATGGACAGGTTACAACCAATTCGGTGTATCTATTTATAAAATTTAATAATCAAGATTATAATAAGCTTAAAGAAATCACTATAAATCATTAACCCCTTCCTCTCACTTAAAAGCTGTACATTGTCCTCAATCTACACAATATAAGTTTTTAAAAATAAGTGGAGGGTTAAGTTGTTACTTTCCTAAATAAGACGATTTTTTAAATGTTTGATCCATCCAATAGTAGACTACATTCTTGCAAAATATAAAGAAACAAGTATAAAAAGATAAAAGAAAATAAAAATACTAACACGAAAATAACTGAGAAACATGAAAATAAAATAACATAAAATAAAATCTATCTTAATTCATGGGTTACCTTCCATGCAATGCTTCTTTAACTTTGTTAGCTCAACATAACCTATACGTTAACCTCATCTTGGATCTATGATTATCAACTTACTTCCACCTATTTTTCTACATAAGGGTTTTGTAGCTTGTAAGTAAGCCACCTATTACAAGATAATAATAAGGACAAAATTTATCAAATTAATGCCCTTTTAATGACAAAATGATCATAAAATAGGAAATAACAAAACTCCTTGAATCATCGATTAACTCGAATAGTTTGTCTTTGAGGAAGTGGAAACCCTCCATACTTAAGGTGACTATTAATGACTCATCGGTAGTTTCCCTATATGGTTCCTCTGCAAGTTCTTCCTCAACTACCTTTGTCCACTCTTTTTCTTTCTGTTCCTGGATAAAGGATTATGACTTATCTTCTTCAATTATTTCGTGCCACTTCTCCACTTCCTCTTATTAGATAAAGGCTTCTTCTTCTTCTTCTTCTTCTTTTAGAAGCTCATTTCCACTCATAAGGGTGATTGCCAATCCAAATTCTTTAGGATATGTTTCATAAGGACTAGGCAAACTCCCCTATTGTAATATTCAGTTGGAGCATAATCATTATGTCTATATATGTAAGGTTTCCTCCACTCTGAATTATACGTATTCTTATATAATGGCATTGCTTGTACATTTTTGGTTGCTCCCATATATACATTGGTGCTTGAAATTCATGATTGTAAGAATTACTCCCATAAATGTCACAACACAGCATGAACATTGATTGAGCTTTCGAAAACATGTGAGGAAATGGCTCTTTCCAATACGATGATGTTCCATATTATGAAGACTTATTTCAGCTCCTATAATACTACTATCCACTCCATCCATCCATTATGAGTTGTGGTTATGATGTTAAATCCCAATTCTTAAAATAAACAATCTAGACATTGTAAATGTAGAGAAGTTCAAAAAATAATTAAATGAACAAGCTAGAAATATAATAAAATGCAATAAAATAAAATAAAAATATAAAATAATGACTAGAGTAATCGCATTCAAGTGTTCCTAATATCAAAGTCCTTAGTAATAATGTCAAAAACTTGGTCGCACTTTTTCTAAATGTCAATATTGAAATAATCGCAAGTGCATGATGTAGCTGTAACTAGTACTAGTAAATACAGATCGATCCCACGAAGACAATGGATATTAGTAGTTATCGTTATCCTTTTACCTAGCCTACCAATTTGATTATTATTTAATGAACTCTTGAGTCTTGATTGACTTTTTCTGAGCTAGTCAATATTGTAATAACTACAAGTGCACGACATAACTATAGCTAGCACTGGCAAGTACGAGTTGATCCCATAAATAATGATTACTAGTAATTACCTTTTGCTTATTATCTAGCCTACAAATTGATTTTGGATTTTAATAAATAAATTAAAAACTAAAGCAAGTAAAATAAAATAGGCAATGATATTGAACAGATAATTAAGAATTCACTTAGAAAATTAACAATATCAATAATTAGTATCTAGGTTTCGAATCCCCCTAAACTCGTAACTGATTGATCTTTATTACTTAATTATTTTATTGATTTATTGGATTATAGAGATTCCTATGTTATGTTAATAGCTTACCTTAATTCTATTGATAACTAATCCTAAGGTTTTCAATCGAATTACTCAAGTTTAAGTTTATAGATTGCTTTACTGATTTGTGAATCCCTCTATTAAGTTTAGCCCTAATATGAAAACTTTATGTCATTCTATCTCTAGGGTTGCAATCAACTCCTTCCAATTATGGTAGATCTATTCGTCAATAGGATTTCTCAATCTCTGTGTATAAAATTAGACTATGATCTAATATGCCCAGTTTTATTAAAACATAGATAAAACACGTAATCAGATCACAATATAATAACCAAACCAATTACATTAATAAAAACATCAAATCATATTGAAGTATTAACATAAGGTTCATCTAACTTAAATAATATCAAGATGTTTAGTTACACATTATTAAACACGAAATCAAACATACATTAAGAGCAAAATGAATTGAAAACAATGGGTTCATAATTTTAAATCTCCATGATTGTCTTCTATCGAATATTCTTACGATGTAGACGATTGATCTTGTATTATGATGGATCTTTCGATGAATGTCTTATGTTTTTCACTTCTTTAGATCAAAATTGCCCCTTAAGAATGACCTCCACGTCTAAAATCACCTCTTGAAGTCTGCTCCCCGATTGCCTTCGTTCATGTCATTTTATGTTAAATTTTACGTTTTTGGTTTGGTCGATGCACGGTCTATTGCATGGCCATAAACTTGATTGACTCTTTTTGGGAAGTCAATACTGTAATAACAACAAGTGCACAATGTAGTTGTAGCTAGTACCGACAAGTACGGGTCGATCCCATAAAGACAATGATTACTAGTAATTACCTTTTTCCTATTATCTAGCCTACAAATTGATTTTAGGATTTTAATAAAAGATAATAAAAATAAAGCAAGTAAAATAAAATAGGCAATGATATTAAATGAATAATTATGAATCCACTTAGAAAATTACCAATATCAATAATTAGTATATAGGTTTTGAATCCCCTAAGCCCTTAACAAATTGGTCTTTTATTACTCAATTGTTTTATTTGATTTATTGGACCGTGGAGATTCCTATGGTATGCTAATAATTGACCTTGAGTCTACTAATAACTAATCATAAGGTTTTCAACCAAATTACTTAGGTTAAAGTTTATAGGATTACTTTATTGATTTTTGAATCCCTTTATTAGGTTTGACCATAGTCCAAAAGATTTACATCATCATATCTCTAGGGTTGCAATCAACTCCTTCCAATTACAATAGATCTATTCAAACCTAGGATTTCTTAATCTTTATTTATAAAAAAATATTATGATCTAATATTATCGGATTTATTAGAACATATATAAAACACATAATTAGATCATAATATCACAATCAAACCAAATGCATTAATAAAAGAATCAAATCATTTCAAAGTATTAACATAGTGTTCATCTAACCAAAATATTAACAAGATGTTTAGTTACATATTATTGAACAAAAATCAAATATACACTAAAAGAAAGATGAATTGAAAACAATGGGTTCATAAGTCAAAATATCCTTAATTGTCTTCTATTGATTATTTTTGCAATGTGGAGGTTTGATCTTGTATTTTGATGGATCTTTTGATGAATTTCTCATGTTTTTCCTTTCTTTGGACCAAAATCGCCCCTTGAAAACAATCTCCATGTCTAGAATCACCTCTTGGAGTCTTCTCCTCGACTTCCTCCTCTAATTGCTTTAAAACACGTCTTTTATGTTAAAATTTAAGGCCTTAGGAAGATGCACGATGTAGAACGAAATTCTCTAGATATCGCAAGACTACATGGCCTGGGAGAAGTGTAAAGGCAGATGCATGGCCGTGCATCATTTCTATGCATCATCTCTTCATTTAATGTCATATTTTCATCTGAATTCTGCTCCTTTAAGTCCACAAAGGCAATTATACTATATAAACACACTTAGAAGGCATTAAGTACCAAAAATAAACTAAAAGTATAATTTATCAAGCGAAAATATAACAAATATAAGGAAAAATATGATCAATTATTCATCTATCAAGTCTAATAACAACTAATCTTAAGGTTATTAACCGAATTACAGGTTAAAGTTTATAGGATTGCTTTACAGAGTTGTGAACCTTATTATTAGCTTTGATCCTAATCTAGAGGATTTATGTCATCCTATCTCTAGGGTTGCAATCAACTCCTTCTAATTACAATAGATCTATTCACACACATGATTTCTCAATCTCTATGTTATGAAATTAGATTACATCCTAATATTCCAAATCTATTAAAACATATATTAAACACATAATTGAATTACATTATATCCATCCAAACTTTGCATTAATAAAAGAATCAAAGCATATTATTGTACAAAACTAAGGTTCATCTAACCTAGGAACTAAAAGAATTTAGTTACACATGATAAAACATGAAATCAAATATAATCAAAAAGAAGATTGAATTGAAAACAATAGGTTCATAATTATAAATCTCCCTGTTTGTCTCCTATCATTATTCTTGCAAGGTAGAGGTTTGAACTATAATTTGATGGATCTTTTAATGATTTCTTTGTATTTTTCATTCTCTAACTCAAAATTACCCCTTTTGAGTGATCTCAGCCTCTCTAATCACCTCTTAATGTCTGTTCACTCTATTTCACCTCAAAACACATCTTTTCATAGTAAAATCTAAAAGATGCAAGTGTTAATGCTAGGTCATGCATCAAACCATGCATAACTGAAAAAATTCGGAATTTGCAAATCTGTACAAGCTAATAGAAGAAGTACAATGGCTTATGCATGTTGTGTATCTCTTCTGTGCTTCAAATCTTTATTTTGTGCCCTGTTTTCATCTGAATTCTTCTCTTTTAAGCCTATGAAGGCAACTATAACCAATAAATAGATTTGGAGCAAATTAAGAACCAAAGTTACAATAAATTTATAAAATATTAAGCAAAAATACGCCAAATATGGGGTATAAATATGATCAATTATGCATTTATCAAGACCCTATTAAATTTATTTATTCTTAAAGCACAAAATAGGATGTGTATGATCCTACTATTCAAGGAAACTAATATCTTATCTTGACGTTCCCATTCTTCTTTTAATTTAGGTATCGTTTGATTTTCCACAACTTTCATTGGGATAAGGGGACTACTAGAAACTATTTCCCCCAAATCTACACTTTCGATCATTAAAATGAATCTTATTCTAGTTTTTTAATAAAGATAATCATTGTCATCAAAGAAAGGTAGTCTACTATTGCTTTGTCCCTCTTAGTTGAATGATGATAATAAAGCTCCTAAATATGCCATTATTGATCTTTACTAATAGACCTACTATAATACCACTTGTTAGTCCCTAATGGGTGTTTACGAAATTCAACAAATTGTCTAACCAATATACTCAATTAATAACATTCAATATAAACCAGGATGAGAAAATTACTTAATATAAATTAATCAAATAATTAAGCAATTAATTAAAGAGGGTAAGGAAGAGAGAGTGCAAACTAATTTATAATGGTTCGACAAACAACCATTGCCTTCATCCACTCCTAGGACTCTTTTTAGAATTCAACTATAATTCTTTTTGCAAGGTGAAAAATAATCTTTTTACGATCTTCTTCTCTAAAGAGGAATCCTACTTCTAATATTCTTTTAAGGTAAAGAGGAATCTTAATACCATTTGGATCACCACTAAATACAATATTCAATACCCCCAACAAAGTATTACAACTAAAAAATATCTCACTTATTCACTTAATAACTCTAGCATGGCTCACTTATAAAAAATGTGATACAAAGATGCTCAAATAATTGAAAAACTCTTTAAAATGTGTGTATACAATGCCCAAAACCTTTTAATGCTAAAACTAAAGAGAAAACACCTATTTATAGTGTTTTGAGGCACAAAATAACTATTGGAGCTAATAATTAGCCATTATAATGACTATATATAGTGTATTGGTCGACTAGTATAGCATATTGATCAACCAACGTGCATTTACAATACCAAATTCACTAATCGTTGGAACACTGGTCGACTAATACATATATTGGTTGACCAATATATCAAACAATGTTGCTACAAACTCTTAATATATCAAATTTAATAACTTTAACCTATATTGATCGACCACTAATTTATACAAGTCAACTAGTTACCTCAAAAATATGATTTTAACAACTGCATATGCTCAAAACCAATTTTTAAAATCCAAATATGATTAAAACACTTCCCAAAATGTTCCCTAAAGATTATTTGAAAGAACAAAAAGCTTTTGTATTACAATCAAAAGCTTCAATGCCTCTTAATAAATGTAAAGACTCATGCAATAAAGTAAGATGAAATGATTATACATAGCGAGCCTTTTGGATCATCAAATTAACAAACTAAGCTTACAAATAACAATACAATATGTAAAATGACCTTGCTAAGTCCTGATCTCCTTTTGTTCTTGTTTCAAACTTTATTTCATTAATTACAAACTTCAATTCTTCTTTATCGACTTTATACACTATCTTCTTGAGTTAAGACTTCATTTTGTTCTAATATTGCTTTTAATCAAAATAATAAATATATTAGTGGTAATTATGTTTTGTTATCATCAAAACATCAATTAGAACTTTCTTTAGTTCAACAAAGGTCTTATTCTTGTGGAGGATTGTTAGTAACCAGGTGACTTGGACAAGGTTTGGCTACATGTTATAAGGTTTTTGAAGTGTAGTAAGTCACTGTGATGATCAACCAATTGTCGGCCAGCTGTTTTGGCTTCAATTATCAATTATTTCAAAGGGTTGGTTAAGAGGAGTTGCACTTAAAGCTTTAACTACTTTAATCATAAGAACCATGTAACTTTTCCCTTTTTTTTTTGAAGTAAACGAATAAAAATACCCTAGACAAAGAAAGGCTAAGAGAAAACTAACCTAAGCCAATAGACTTACCCCATACACCCGGATCCTACAAGCCTTTCCCCATCAGTGGCATAATAAGCAGAACTCTCTAAAGATAAAATAGAATCTAAATAAGAAGGACTAGCATTCCAGTGATGAAGGTTTGCATGTAATAAGGCTACCCTGGCTAATGAGTGAGCCGCTTTATTGGTAATCCTACGCGTCCATTAGAAGGACAAGTGAAGGAATTGTCGCTTGAGAGAAAGATAATCAAGGGCCAAAATTCCAATCTTAGAATAATTTAAAGACGGAGCTATGATAGCTTGAATAGCCATCAAACAGTCAGACTCCACAATGACTTGATCTATTTGTTTTTCTTTCAACCACGATAGTGCTTCTCTTATCGACATAAGTTCAGCAATAACTGGATCAAATAAGAAAGAATAATGACCTGAGATAACAACAACAAAACATCCTCTTTCATCCCTAAGCACAGCAGCAAATCCCGTAATATTCTTTTCTTTAAAAACAGACGCATCGACGTTACTTTTTAAAAAACTTCCCGGCGGTTTAATCTAGATATAACTGGTAGGACATAAGCCACTAGACATGACAATAACTCTCTCATAAATCCTCCGAGAATCCTACCAATCTTTAAGAAAATTATTAGCGAAATTAACAATCATAAGGGAGGGGACAATTTTACCTTACCAAACTCTGATATTTCGGTGATACCAGATACTCCATAACATAGCTAAAATTTGTGCTAGGCTAGGTGTAGGCGAGTTTACTAATATCTACACAAGAAAATGCTTAACCCCATTATTCGGAAGACACAAGTCCACCAAGGACCAAATTTCCTTTGCTTTAGGAGAATCCATTAGCACATGTTATTAATTTTTATACTTAATTGTTACTAGTTAAGGATGGCAGTGGGTTTTCAACCCGATTAATATCCGCACTACCCGACCTAATGGATTTGGATATGGACAGTAAATCGTAAAAACCTATGGATATGGATATGGATATGAGTTGAATCATAAAAAATGGATATGGATATGGGTAGAGTAAAACCCGAACCATGGATACCCATATCCTACCCGTTTTTTATTAA
>JANIPM010000007.1:24491654-24508633 GCA_027478405.1 Erythroxylum cassinoides
CACTATACATATACAAAAACACTCATATAATTTCATTTAATAATTCCTAAATTTCACTAAAAGATCGGGGTCCAACATGATGTGGTTAGAAGTGGGCCGATCCTAGATGAACAATCAGGGGAAGTGTTGGTTGGCCCCATTAGTGAGGAGGAGATAAAGAAGGTCATGTTTGATATAGGAGATGAAAAAGGCCCTAGACTAGATGGTTATACTTTTGCATTCTTTTTAAAACAGTGGGATAGAATAGGATTGACTGTTATTGCTTCAGTGTAGGAATTTTTCACCACTAGACACCTATTGAAATAGCTCAACCACTACATTCTCACCCTAATTTCGAAGAAGAAGACTGATCTTAAAGTCACTGACTTCAAACCTATTGCCTGCTTAAATGTGGTTTATAAGGTGATTACTAAAGTTCTGAATGAGCGAATGACTAAGGTGATTTAGAAATTAGTTGATCAAGCACAGGCAGCCTTTATACCTAGAACATGATGGATAATGTGTTCCTTGCTCAGGAATTGGTAAGGGGGTACACAAGGAAAAGAATCTCACCTAGATGCACGATCAAAGTCGATATTACCAAAGCTTATGATACAGCTGAATAGGGTTTCCTTGAGGACATTATGATGAGTTTGGGATTTCCTTCACAGTTCATTGGTTGGGTCATGGAATGTGTGCAAAATGCCTCTAATTCAATTTCCATTAATGGCTTCATGCATGGAATGATTCACGGACAAAGGGGACTAAGACAGGGAGACCCAATGTCCCCTACCCTATTCTTACTAGGGTTGGAATATTTCTTAAGGCTGCTAAGAATCTGAACCAATACTCCTCACTTCCACTTCCATTCGAAGTGCAAGAAGCTTGGTATAACCCACTTTGCTTTTGTAGATGACATTATGCTTTTCTCTAGAGGAGATCATACCTCCATTGGTATATTAGGGGGGCGTTGCTTGAGTTGGGAAAGGTTACTGGCCTCAAAGTAAGTGTGCAAAAGTCTAGTATTTATCTAGCTAGAGTGGATGGATATGAGAGGGAACACTTACAGTAGATGGTGGGGTACCCATTAGGAGAGTTTCTTGTTCGTTATTTAGGAGTTCCATTGGCTCCAATGAAGGTCTCGGTGGCCCAATTCTCATTGTTAATTGCGTTGGTTAAGTCTTACCTCCACTTTTAGAAGGGTCAATCACTGTCATTTGCAGGAAGAATTGAGCTCATCAATTCTGTTATCCAAGGAGTGCTCTATTCCTGGTTACAAGCATTTCCTATCCCCATTTCAATCTTAGATAGGCTAACCTCTCTTTACATACTATTTTTATGGGGTGGAAGGCACTTTAGAGTGTCCTGGGATACTATATGTACTCCAAAAGGTGAAGGAGGGCTGGGACTGAAAAACTACAAGAAATGGAACAATGCACTGCTAGCCAAAGTTTTATGGAACATACATGCAAAGGAAGATTCATTATGGGTAAGGTAGATACATGAAGAATACCTGAGGGGTAGCCCAATTTGGGATCGGATTCCCTATATTCGTGATTCACCTCTATTGAAAAAGCTGGCTTGGATTCGAGATGATAGACAAATTGGGAGGGCGAAGTGCAGTTGTCCATGGCATGCAGAAGTTGTGTGCGAATAGAGCGCCCTCCTTGTAGAAACTCTATAAACTAATTCAGATCAAACATACAAGGAAACCTTGGATGGCCTTTATTTGGAAGCAATATATCCCCCCAAAATTTTCATTCATTGCTTGGCTTAGTCTTCATAATAGATTGCTAACCTAAGATAACTTACAATTCTTGGAGATAGAACAAACGTATGCCTTGTGTAATGTAGCACCATAAACTGTTGATCACTTGTTCTGTTGGCCCCCAAATGTTTTTTTTTATGTTAAGCATGATTTAGATAATTTTGAGGTTTGGATAAGTGAATTTCTGGGAGTAAAATTTTTATTTATTTATTTATTTATTTATGTCTATGTTAGTATAATTTATTTCATGGGTTAGTTGAAGTTAAGGTGGTAAATAAATGCATAAAGGGGTATTTTGGGTAGTTTACCTAAGTTTAAAAATCATAAGGCATTAAAAGAAGTGCAAGATGGACTTTTATCATTCATTAAGGGTAAAATGGGAAGAAAGAAGTGTTGTTTCCTTTCTTAAGAGGGGGAAAATGAAAATGGGAGAGAAGGAGGTGAAATTACAAAACCAAAGAGAGGAAGAAGAGAGGTTTCGGTGGTTGAGAGGAAAGAAGAGAGTTAAGCTAGGGTTTCATCTTTTCTACTTCTAGAGAGATTTTGGTGTTGTACAAAAAGGGAAAAATAGAGGAAGATAAGAGCTTTCTTTTGAACCAAGCATTTCTTTATTTGGAGAAGATTTAAGGTAAGAGCATTTAAGGCTTTGGATTTTTGGAAGAGTTTGATTTCAAGAGCTTAATAAATGCATGGGTTTAAGTGTTCTAGGATAAATTTATACATTAGTTTCTTTGGGTTCTCATTTGGAAATTCCTATTGATTTGGAAATTGTATTTATGTTAAAAAGGAAATCAAGAAGGACAAGAGGAGCAAGAGGAGAGGCATATTTGAACAAGCCATAATCAAGGACTTCAAGGTGGGTTTCACTTTTAAAGTTAAGTAATAAGCCAATAAAAGTTTTATGTCAAGAAATGACAGCTAATAAATTTTGTAACTACCTCATTCATGTGCATTTAATGTTTTTAAATGTTTCAAGATGGTGCTACATGCTTATACATGATTTGTGTGATGATTTATGAAAAGTTGTTTTTAAAAATGATTCTTTAAAACGATGCATGATTATGAACCCATACTTTTGAAAATGATTTTTAAGGTATAACAAGCATGTGAAAAGCAAATTTCCAAGAAAATGTGTCATTTTAGGCATCAAGCTTACAAGATTTTGAAACCTATGTGTTTTGTGGGTTTGGGGTAGTCCCTCAAGAACCATCATGTGCACATTAACCCAAGTATAGGCTTATCTCGCCTACCCGCTAGTGGCGTGGAGTTCCCTCAAGGACTCCCTCAAGAATTCACGACTGCACAGGACCCTTACATTGGAAATGTGTAGTGCGTCATGTTTTGGACTTACCCAAACCATTTGATATGTTTATGTATTCATGACAAGTTGACATGAGTGAAGCATTTATGATTTGCATACACATGAATTTCTACATTGAAAATAACTTATAAAAGTTTTGCTTGTTACAAATTATAAAATTGTTACTCACGGGCTTTAAGCTCACCCCCAATCTCCTCCCACACATTCAAGTGATAAGCAAGATATCGAGTAGGCCAAGAGGCAAGGTAGCACTCCTAGTTTAATTATTTTGTGTTTGAAGCAAGTTTTATAAAGCAAAGCTTTAGTTGCAATTTGAGAAAATCATGGTTCAAGTATCTTTTGTATTTTGGGATTTTGATGTATTAATGTATTTGCACTTGAAATGCCCACTAAAGCTTTATAAAAATTTTATCTTTTGATGCAAATGGAATATGTTTGCATATTTACTCATGACTCTCTCAATTTTGTACGTTGCAATTTTTCAAGTTTCATAAAGGAAAAATTCATTTTCTGACTTCAGGGAAAATTCTAGATTAATCTATGCTGATTTGGGCAAATGTGTCTTCTGGAAAGTTGTAGGTCTTTCTTTTACCTTTCCAACGGTATATAGTATGAAATTTTTAGAATTCTAGGCTGAAAGTTATGGTCCTTATAATGGAAGATATATCTTCTGTCTTTTCGCTTCTTCTATGTTTTGCTTCTTCTGTGTTTTGCTTCTTCTGCTTTTAGCTTCTTCTATTTTTTGCTTCTTCTGTGTTTTGCTTCTTCTGCCTTTTTGCTTCTTCTATGATGACATCATCTTCTTTTGTGTTTCTTATGTAATGACATCATCTTCTTATGCGTTTCTTCTGTAATGACATCATCTTCTTCTGTGTTTTGTTTCTTCTGTGTTTTGCTTCTTCTGCCTTTTTGCTTCTTCTGTGATGACATCATCTTCTTCTATGTTTCTTCTGTGATGGCGTCATCTTTTTCTATGTTTTGCTTCTTCTACCTTTTTGCTGCTTTTAGGATGACATCATCTTCTTTTGTGTTTCTTCTGTGATGACGTCATCTTCTTCTGTGTTTTGCTTCTTTTGTGTTTTGCTTATTCTACCTTTTTGCTTCTTTTGGGATGACATCATCTTCTTCTGTATTTCGTCTGTAATGACATCATCTTCTTTTGTGTTTTGCGTCTTGTGTTTTGCTTCTTTTGTGATGACGTCATCTTCTTCTGTGTTTTGCTTCTTCTGCCTTTTTGTTTCTTCTATGATGACGTCATTTTCTTCTATGTTTTGCTTCTTCTGTTTTTTTCTCCTTGCCTATCTTCTGTTTTATTTTTGACCCTTTAGAAGATAGAATCTATCTTTGAGATCTTCATAAAAGTTGTAGATCTTCAAGTCCCCTTTTGAACCATATAAAGAACACCCTAATATGATATCTGTAGGGAAAGTTATAGCAATTTTCTCACTTCTTCTGTCTTTTTCCATTCATCTGCTTTTTCATTTGACTTTGTCTATACCTATCTTCTATTCCATTTTGGACCCTTCAAAAGATATAATCTGTCCTTGAGTCTTCATAAAAGTTGTAGATCTTAAAGTCCTCTTTTGAACCATATAAAGAACACTCTAATCCGATATCTGTAGGAAAAGTTATAGCAATTTTTCCACTTCGTCTATCTTTTTTCATTGGTCTACTTTTTATCTGTACCTATCTTCTGTTTCATTTTTGACCCTTCAGGAGATAGAATCTGTCTTTGAAGTCTCCATTAAAGTTGTAGATCTCAAATCCCTCTTTGAAATCGTCTTAAGATGATCTTAACCCAATATCCCTAATGACAATTATGCTAATTGTCCCAAGGCAGGTGTAAAATGATTGAAGTCAAAATCTTTTTGGAAATAATAGAAATAAGCTGTCTTGAAGTTTATCTTGGTGGGGGCACACCATCCTTGTGGGATACACATTCAGATGTCACTTAGGACGTCAGGCTCGTGACTCACAAGGACGAGGTGTCCAACATGTTCTTTAAGTGTGCTTCCACAGGTGAAATCTAGCGTGTTATAAGAGCATGGATAGGATTGACTTGCACAATGTCTTCATTACATAGTGCCATTAAATGGATCTACAAGGATTACAGTGGAGCAAGAATACGAAGCAAAGCAGATAGACTTGACCTCATATGCACCATATACCTGATATGGAAGACAAGGAACCTCATTCAACTAGAGTCTGCTTCTGTCACTAGCCTAGATGTAGTCATCATAATAAAAATAGTAATGTATAGATTTTATATCGACTGTATCCCATAGATCTCATTACTTTTTGACACTCTAAATGTATAAGGGGATTTTGCTGTCTTTTGTTTATAGCCTATCTGTGGATGCTTTGGGATTATATGATGTGTTTTTGTTTTGGTCAAGGCTTAGTGATTATAGCCTTCTCTTGGGTGTATTGGGATGACTGGATTATTTTAGGGGTAGGACCTTATATGATTGTATTGAGGACAGGGATGTATTTGACTTAGGCTCTTGGGTGGATTGGGGCATGCCCCAACGATTCTTGAGCATATGTGCTATCTTTGGCTCATAACCTATTTTGGTTATTTTGGGGTGACGTGAGATATGTTCTACTTGAGGCATTGAGACTATAGCCTCCGTTCAGGTGGTGGTCGTTGCATGGTAGGGAGTGTCAAATTGTATGTTCTTTTTTCAACTACACTAGAGCTCTTGATGTAACTTGGCTTCTAGCCTCCTACTGGGTGCTTTGGGAGGTATACTGCATGTAGTGGCTGCTGTTTTGGAGGAGTTTTGGCGCATCTGATGACAGTTGATTCTAATAGCTAGCTGACTGCTAACTTCCTTACCTATGATCATAGCCTTCCTTCGGTTGTATTAGGGCAAGGGGTTGTTTCATTCGGTTGTATTAGAGTAATGAGGGAAATCATTCTACTTTTACTGGTTGTATTAGGGCTATGATGTATATGTAGGTTGATGTTGTTTATGTATTCTAGCAATTATTTTCGGTTGTATTGGCGAACATGGTAACTTGTGCTTTGGTTATATAGGGGCCATGTCTGTAATTGATGCAGGTTTTTGGGGTTATCTATCAGATCAGGGTCTACCCCCAAGATCCATGTGTGATGGTTGCATCGGAGGAGTGTTGGGGCATTCGATGAAGGCTGGTTGTCATTGCTGGCTATTCATTCAATTTGAACCTAGCCTCCCTTTGGTTGTATTGGGGCAATGTGGTTCTTTTTTTATGTACTCTTGCTTACACTGGCTGTACTGGGAGATATGATGTACTTTAGGGGGAAGAATTTTTTCATGTCCTCTCTTGGCTTCCACTCATGCCAATTCGGATGTATTAACGACCTTCGTATCACTTGGCTTCTAGCTTCCTGCTAGATGTCTTGGGGGATATGCTGCCTGTGGTGGCTGTTGCTTCGGAGGAATGTAGGAGCATATGTTGAAGGTTGATATAGTTGCTAGCTGGCTACTAACTTCCTTACTTTTGCTCAAAGTCTTCATTCGGTTGTATTAGGGTAATCAGGGATATCATTATGCTTTTACTGGTTGTACTGGGGCTATGATGTGTATGTAGGCTGATGTATTCTAGCCATTGTTTTCGATTGTATTGGGCCACCTGGTAACTAGTGCTTTGGATGTATTAGGGCAATGGCTGTAATGAGTAAGTTTTGGGATTATATTGCGGATCGGGGTATGCCCCAAAGATCCATGTGTGGTGGTTGCCTTAGAGGAGTGTTGGGATATTCAGTGAAGGTTAGTTGTAGTTACTCGTTGTTCATTCCTTTTGCTCCTAGCCTCCTTTCGGTCGTTCTAGGGATATTAGAGGTTTTAAGGTACTTTTGCTTATACTAGTTCTATTAGGGGCTATAATGTACTTTTAGGTGGATTTCAAGTCCTTTTGGTTCTAGTCTCTTTTTTGGTTGTATTGGGGACCATGGTAATTATTGCTTTGGATGTATAAGGGAAATAGCTGTAATTAATACAGGTTTTTGGGATCATGCAGAGGATCGGGGTATGCCCCAATGATCCATGTACATAATATTTTGTGCAATACACTATTTACATTGCATAAAAAAAAGCACTTATTTCGTCACATTCATATACAAGTAGCACTTCAATATCAAATTCATGCATCACAAATCTCGAACCTTCGATGTCCAAAATCCAATAGTCTAACTCACATTCACAAAATCATTCAAAACCTATCTAACCCAAACAATTAATTGAGTGAGCCCGTCTAGGTTACTCACTGTTTTCTCCCGAAGCTATTGCCTTGAAGTCCCGGCAATGTTTGGATGTTGACATTCCAATTGCTCTTCTATATCATGCAATACATACACATATCACAATTTTGCACAATTTCATAAATATTCATTGATGCACCTTTATGTAAATGAAAAATGTACAATGCATGTTCAATAACATTCTTGGGTATTTTCCATTATTCAAGTCATATAATCAATCCAATATCAAAACTCACTTAAGTATCATTTATACTTAGGATTTATACCTCAATAAAACCATTATAATCAAAATTCATAACTCTTTTGGTCATTTCAGGTTTTTCCTGAAACATACTTTCGGGTCAACTTTACATGTTCTTTCTAACCAAGAACATGAAGTAATTTGGCAACACTTTCTTCTAGAAAATTGTTCCCCTATGTCTTAAGTTTTTAATGACACTAAGATCATCCAATTTGATTCAGCATTCCGAAAGTTATACTCAAAATATATCGGACTGATTACGTTCGAAATTTTAGTTAGTGCATAATCATGCACTCTAAGTTGTACAACTCATATCTCTCAATTACAATATCCAAAAATTACAAACCTTATACCAATTGAAAGATAAGAGAATAATCTACAAATTTTGTGAAGATAAGTTTGTCTGATTCACATTAATATAGTCATTTGATAATTACAGGATATGATTTTGTGTCACGGTTAGTGCTGCAGCCTAAGTCAAAACTGGACTTCAAGCTACATTTCAAGACCCTTAAGGATAGAATTCACATTCAATTTCTTCTTAAAAAAATTGTATCCATACGTCTCTAATTTAATCTAAATAAAAAATTATTCCATTTGGAAACCTACAGATTAAAATATAGTCAAAATACCGAAGCATGTTTAATGAAAATACTCCAGTTAAGAAATTCCAGAACTCCTCATCAATTTTGTCCTAAATTCATCAATCAATCTCTTACAAATGATTTCAGATCGCTATAATTTTTGATGGAGATGTAGAACAATATGTTTCGAGTATGTTGGTTCAAATCTCATGTCATTTGGAGGTCAGGAGAAGAAGTTATGGTCAAAAGAATAAGTGGTGTTCAAAACAGTCCCTCTTCGGTAGCCACAGAAGTCAAGATCGTGCAGAAGCACGATCGTGAGATTTCAATTGCATGTGGAAAGTATTGTGCTTTTCACAAAGTCACAATCGTGCAAAAGCATGATCGTACTTTTCCTCCTTTTTCCTAAACTCTACAGATTTCTTCTTCTTCATTTCTTTCACTTAAACCAACAATTTCTAACTTATTTCTACCCCCATGTCGATTCTCATTTAACTTAAAATCATTCTCAAACAAATCCAAAATCCTTTACTTCTCATAGACATCAAAAACAGAAAAAAAAAATCATTCACCCATCTTCTTCATTTTCTGCGTTTCTTCATTGTTGCATTTCTTCTTTCATTTTTCTACATATTCAATTTTTGCATTCTCTTCATTTTCTTCCTCAAACTATCATTTTAATCATTCTTTCTCATCTCTAGAAATCACCTTACACCTATTCCTTACCTCTAAATTTATTGTCAGTTCATCTTTAAATCACCAAAATGTTCACGTATACAGTGAAGAGAAAACACAACATATATGAATATCATATTTCATAAATTTCTGCACTAATCTCTTACACATTTTCATTGATCTTTTAACTCCAAAAATCATTTCAGCACTCTCATCTAACATTTTTATCCTCAAAACACACAAACAAAAATATCAAAATATCATCCTTCATCCACGGTATTCATGAAAATTGTCCATTTTCTCATGATTATTTTATGATAATTAAATGACAAAATTTATCTCATGTACCAACAACTCATAAAGATTTACATATACTTGATGAAACTTCCAATTCTTCAACATCTCAAGAAGCCTTAATTCCTCGTGCAACCACGTACATCATCTTGAAGGTAGTTTGGGTTAGGTTTTTCTTAAGGCAAAAGAAATAGATAACAAGGAAGGAGTGGTAATAGATAGAGGAAAGCAAGGTTTAACTTTGGTGGAGGCTTGATGAAAAACTATGTGTAAAAGAAGATGCTTGAA
Organism: Erythroxylum cassinoides; assembly: GCA_027478405.1. NCBI lineage: Eukaryota > Viridiplantae > Streptophyta > Magnoliopsida > Malpighiales > Erythroxylaceae > Erythroxylum > Erythroxylum cassinoides. The sequence goes on from JANIPM010000007.1 coordinate 24,501,051, forward strand.
GAAGATAGCTACGAAGAAGAATAGTAAGTCAAAAGCAATAGGCACTTGTTCTTTCAAGTATAATCTAATAATAAATCTTAAACTAGGAAAGTGACACTTGTCATTCATGTTCTAAGGAATTAAACTAGTTTCTCATTTACTAGTTTAATCATCTCAAATTTTACTCCAATTTGTCTCTAAATTTTTAATATCATTATCTCACAAATTCTAAACTCATCTCTCAAATTTCGTCATTATCATTTAACTCTCATTTCTATTTACATTCATCAATTTACTTGCCATTTGGCATTTTTCTAGTCCAGTAATGTCCAATATTTTCAAAATTTTTCCTAAAATTCAATCCAATAACTACACTCTCCAAATTAGTTTTCCATACAAATAAACCACAATTATCAACAAAATCACATATCACATATAAAAATCAATTATACCCAGAAATTGTCGACGAATACATGTACAATTATTTTAATGTGCAAAAGTTATTATTCACGTATATGTGTGTATCATATTATGCATGAGCATGAATTACACTTCCTAATTTCACTATAATCTCACATATATACTATTCTCACCTTAACATGAGTAACGAGATGTTACAATTAACGCCTCAAAGTGAAGAAGAGGTAAAGGTTAACTTCATAACTGAATTTGCATTTCAAGAGGATGAGAGGTAAATAATGCTTTAGAAGAGAAAGACAAATAGATGACAGAGGAGGAAGAAGAAAAAGAAGAGGAAGTCTCTATAAATAAATAAAAAAAAGAGGAAGTAGAAGAGTGGCGAAAGATGATTAAAGAAAAAGAAGAAGAGGAAGCCTCTGTACAAGAAGAAGAAGTAGAAGAATGGACAAAGGTGATTGAAAAATAATAAAAGGAGGAGCCAAATAAGGAAACTATTGATGAATCATAGTAGTCACCTTAAACACAAATGGCTCACTTCCTACAAGACAAATTGTTTGAGTCAAGTGTAGATTTAAGGAGTTTTATTATTCCTTATTTTATTAACAATTTTTTTATTGAAAATGACATTAATGGGGTCCATTGAATTTTAATACATTATGTCCTTATTATCATCTTATAAAATGTAGCTTATTCACAGATCATGAAACTGCTATATGGAGAAAAGAGTATAAGCAAGCCACTAATTATAGACCCAAGTTAATGGTAAATATGAGCAGGTACATCGAGTTAATTACATTAAACAAATGTTGCATGGAAGGCAACTCATAAATTAGGATAGATTTCATTTTGTTTCCATTTTTTGTGTTAGCATAGGACTTTATTTCATGTTATTTTATGTTATGCTATGTTATTTTATTTTGTTTTATCTTTTTATCCCTTTCTATTTATATTTTGCAAGGATGGATCTTCCTTTAGAACTTTGAACATTTTTTCTATTATTGGCAATACCAATTCAAACATTTATCACCTTTTTGTGTTTTATTGATATTTTATTTATATGTGCTTATCTTGTGTACGTTAGGGACTGTACAATTTTAAGTGTGGGGAAGGGATTTCTTAAGTTTTTGTAATTTTTTATTAAATCTTATTAATTGATATCTTGAATTAGTTAGAATGCGTGAATAAGGTTTAATAGAATATGATAAAAAAAACCATAACTGAAATAGGAGATTTGATCTCAAGTTGCTCCTGAATCACATAAATATGTAGATAAAATTTAATAGAATATGATAAAAATATTATAACTAAAACAGAAAACCTGATCCTATGTTGCACCTAAATTTCTTATTTGCCTGTATATATATGTTAATAAGATTTAATAGAACAAATTCCATACAAAATATCTAGATGTAAAGATTTGATGTACTACAACTTATGTCAGTGATAAGTAGAGGACAGAGAAAAAGTGGCTGATGCCGCAAATAATTCGTTGTCACGGGAGACATAAAATTAAAATAAAACAGGCATAAGTATAACGTTGATTGATTTGATTTTAAGGCATGTACACTGGTACCAGTGCCGGACTGTTTTGGATCCTAAAATAAGTGTCCCAAAGAATTAAGCAATTATTCCAAAAAAAAAAAAAACCGAGGAGGATGACACGCCTGAAAACCACTTTTCACGGTTTTGATCGACTCGGTTCCATATCCGTCTCACATTCCACATCTATGGATAATGCCCATAATGTCCATATCCTGGACGTCGCAGTTCGCGGCTGCTTCATATGACAATCTTTGAGTTTTAGATCCATCTTCTTTATGTTCCGTTTAAGATTTGGTTTCTCCAACTTTTTGCCATCATAATAAGCAAACTATTCGCTTCCATACCAATCATTGGTCCCATTATTGATATCATCACTTTTCGCTTCTAAAGTTCGAAACCTTTGTTCCAGGAAACAAGTGACAGTTAACTTTGGTTTCCAAAATAATGGGATCCATTAGAGGGTCTTTTGCAGAGAAGAGGCAAAGACTACTTTCAGCCAAAGACTACCCAGAGTTAGGCATTTTCAGTCAAGACGATGGGTTTCAGATCAGAGACTTGTGTTCTTCCGGGTTTTTACGAGAAAAATTTATTGGGTTCTGGGAAAATGTGCAAGATGTCACCTTTAAGGCCTATCAGATGGGCCTCTCCGATCCCAGAAAGATTATCTTCTCTGCTAAGATGGGCTTGGCTTTGATGCTCATTTCTATTCTGATTTTCATGAAGGAGCCAATCAAAGGGCTCAGTTCGCACTCCGTTTGGGCAATTCTCACTGTTGTAGTTGTCTTTGAATTCAGCATAGGTAACTTGGTTTTCGCCATCTTTTGAATGAATTTAGTGATTTTCATTATTGACTTTGGTAAGTGAACTTTACGTCTTTATGGGTTGTTTGTGGAATCTTTTTCCATGTTTTTGTTTTTGTTTTTTTTGCTGAAATGGAACGTGTAATGTGTTCGTGTTGTTTTATTGTCTTGCGGCTTTTCTTATATTATTAGTTAGCTACAATATTTTACTTCGAAAATGTAGATCGCTTATAATGCTGAAGCTTGTGAGCTTGAGATGTTTTGCCGTTGGCTAGTTGAGTTCATTGTGTGCACCAAAAGGGAGGAAAAGAAAAAAGGAAGAAGAAGAAGTATAAGAATGCGGAGATGAAGTTGTAGCAAAACACAGTGGCTTAGTTGGTTGCATATAGAGTAAAAATTACTAGCTTTCCGATGCACAAAAAAGAAAAAACATTTGTTTCAATCTTTCTCGCATGCATAGCTCCTTAGATATCTGCTCTCCCTTAGTCTTCTCGGGTTCACTTTTTCCTGTTGGAATCACTGTTTTGGATTGCATATGCTTAATTATGGTATGACATGGTGAGTATCTTATTCTTCATGTGTGAAAAATACCAAAATTCTTGACTAACTTACCTGAAACTTGAACGTCTGCGAATGGTACTGTTATGATATAATCTTTCATAATTGTTGACGAATGCAAAATCAGTTGGAATAAGAGAATCATGTGAACTACTGAAGTTTATCACAATGAAAAACAGACTTTTGATATCAGGATCTACTTGTTACAATTATCCAGGTTGCTATTTTCATATCATCTTAGAACTGCAACTGAATTTTTTGGTAACTTTGGGCTTCACGTTTTAAGTTGTTACTTATTTCTCATAACCTCAATATATCTGAATGAGTTTAATCCTCTCACGGCTAGATTCTATATTTCTTAATTCACAAACAAAATTTATTGATTCTAATCAGTTGTACTCAAATTATTATGCAGGAGCAACTCTTAGCAAAGGGCTAAACCGTGGTATTGGGACATTATCGGCTGGTGGTCTGGCTCTGGCGACAGCAGAGTTGTCTACATTGGCTGGAGAGTGGGAAGAAGTTTTTATTATCTTCAGCATCTTTACCATAGGTCTGCTATCTACAAATCGTAGAAGAATAAAATGTAACTATTTTTTATTATGCTATCAATTACAAGTTTCTTTTTCTGATCTGTGGTTGTAGGGTTTTTTGCAACTTATGCAAAGTTGTACCCGACAATGAAGCCTTACGAATACGGCTTTCGGGTGTTCTTGTTGACATATTGTTTTGTAATGGTCTCTGGATATAGGACAAGGGAGTTCATTGGTATTGCTGTTAACCGATTCTTGCTGATTGCCCTGGGAGCCGGTGTTGGTTTGGGAGTAAATATATGCATTTATCCTATCTGGGCTGGGGAGGATTTGCACAACTTGGTGACAAAAAATTTCATGGGTGTGGCTACTTCGCTTGAAGGTGAATACACAATATGTAATGTTGATTGTCTCCTTCATAGAATTGATGAGTTAGTGAAATTTCCCAAAAAAAAAAAAATCCTCTTTAACCTCATTATTCAGGTTTGGTTAATGTACATGAGCTTATGTTTAGGTTGTGTTAATGGGTACCTTAACTGTGTGGAATATGAAAGGATCCCCTCGAAAATCCTTACTTACCAAGCTTCTGATGACCCGCTTTATAGTGGCTACAGAGCTGCTGTTGAATCTACAAGCCAAGAGGATGCACTGGTATTCTAGTTCAGAACATGATGCATTTAAAACTAAGTGTAAAGACTTTTAAGTGTTCTGATTAACTTGAAATTTTTATTTCTTATTTGTGAAAGATGGGTTTTGCTATTTGGGAGCCACCTCATGGTCCCTATAGATCATTTAAATATCCTTGGAAAAGTTATGTCAATGTAAGTGGTGCACTGAGGCATTGTGCATTCATGATCATGGCGCTGCATGGATGTGTTCTTTCTGAAATACAGGTATTTAAGCGACTCTACTTGTATGTGTATCCTCTTTTTATAAGCATTCGTCACAATATTAAGTTTTGTTAAATTTTAATTCATTTGTCTCTATGTAGTTGCTTAATTATACTCAATGGTATTGTTGCATCATGGCTGGTGAGATATATTTTTCTCAATATTGCTTGTTCTGGAAAAAGGTTTGTTATCTGAGCATTTGGATCTATGCAAAAAAGGGAAAAAAAAGTGTGATCCTCATTCATAGAACTCACTACTGGGCTATAATGTTTCCCCCACAGTGTTTAATTTCGAAAAGATGCTTTTATGTTGGAATGTATGTTGTAGTGAAAGCTGCTTGCTCCTTCTTGCTTCTGATTTTATTTTCTTGATTGATCATTTGCCACAGAACATTTATCATGACTTCATCAAGCATCGATGGTTGTGCTTTTTCCAGTTGTTTAAGTAAAATGCAGCAGCTGGCGCTGCATGTGCTCTATATCATGAATGTGCCTTTTATTTTTAATTCTTATTCTTCAATTGGTCAGAAGAAATATGGAATTTCAAATTTTCTTTTGATATGCTACTGTTGGAACTTGAGATATACAAGAATACCATATTGGGTGCTTCTTTTCTCCTTTTGTAACTGATTACAGATCGAGAACATGTTTGCTTCGTGTAGTTGCAACTGAAAGCAGCCTGGTTTATCTAACCCTCTGCGGTTGTTACTTATCTTCATATTTATAATGGGACGGCAACACAATAGCCTTTTGCCTCTCATGTTCGAGACTGTAGCTCTCGCTCCAAACAGATTAATTCTAGTACAGCAACAGAAGGTTTTGTTCTAATCGGAGTATATCCTGATGGTAGGATAATATATGAGAAGTGGTTGGGCTGTCGGTTGTTTACTTAGTTCTGAATAGTTTAGCATTTTCATTGTAAGTACTAGCTATTTTGGTTTCAGTTGTGCCTCATATGCCTGGCCACAAAGTGCATTGCACATGAAGTTTTAATCTCCCTGTTTTTAGTTAAAAATAACTAAAGAGAGTGGAGCACTTCAAAAACGCGAGTTCGGGATTAAAAAGGGCCTTACTTCAGTCTAAAATGTTTTTCTGTTGAATTTGGAATAGGAAGAAAGAGGATGGTTTGATATTTAGTCTGTATATAAATATTTGAGAAGGATAATTGAGTGCAATGCTAGATCCAATTCTTGTCTTAACATTTGTATTGTCAGGCATTCTAGAGCTTGATGAACAGAATCTTTCTTTTTTTCTTTGAGGTGACTTTTCACATAGATGTTTGGAACTTTTGTTGTGTGTTTGACCGGAAAAGGTCCGGCTCGTAAAGCTGCCTTGGCACCTCGACTTGCAGCAGCCCCAAAATGAATGGAAAATGAGACTTGTCATGTTTCTTTTATGTTGGTTGTTATTAGACAAGAAACCTGTTGATGCAGTTAAGTAATGAACAAGAGAAAATCGAAGATGAGGACTGAAATTTGTGCTGCTTTTACCTGTCCATGTTTTGTTGATTTAGAGGAATTTTCCAACTTAATCATTTGATCAATGCCATAATATGTATCCAAATGCTTGACCTGTATTGAGGGAGAGCGTTGTAGTAACAGTTGATGGAAGGCCTCATAACTTGTTTCTGTAGGCTTCTGCTGAGCGGAGACAGGTGTTTCGTCGGGAGCTGCAAAAGGTAGGCACTGAAGGGGCTAAAGTGTTACGTGAACTTGGGAATAAAGTCAAAAGAATGGAGAAACTAGGTCCAGTCGACATACTTCATCAAGTGCATGAGGCTGCTGAAGAGTTACAGGACAAAGTTGACAAGAAATCTTACCTTTTTGTCAATTCAGAGGACTGGGAGATTGGAAACCGAGCAAAGGACCAAGACTTACTGAGTGTTGATGACAACCATAACACTATAGTACTGGAACACAAATCCCGCAGTGAGGCTGTGCTCGATCTGAGATCAGTAAACTTGCCTCAAAGCTGGGATAGCAATGATCTGAAGAAACCCATGCCGTCAACAGTCTCCTCCAATGTGTATCAGAAACAGATTTCTTGGCCTTCACGTGTTTCGTTTACTGCTGATGCAGTGCCACAAATAGAAGAATCGAAAACATATGAAAGTGCAAGTGCATTGTCTTTGGCTACATTTACATCACTTCTCATCGAATTCGTCGCAAGGCTTCAGAATGTTGTGGTGGAATTTGAAGCGTTAAGTGAGATAGCGAAATTTAAAGAACCAGTTGAGTCACCCGCCGCACAACCAGATCGGATCGGTTTTTGGACCAGAGTGCTTAGAATTTTGAAGTAATATATACATTACCTGATCACATATCCTGAAGACAGAACAATTTTGGAAGATTTTCTCTTAACCCAGTGTTGCTTACAACTTGAAGCAGATCTTCTCTACCGATCAACCTTTTGTCATAGCAGCAAGCAGTCTATCCTGTTCAACATTGTCTGAAAGAAGCTGAAATTTGTAGCGTTTGATCGTAGTGATGTGCTGGTAGACTTCCAGACGATTGATCCTTCCTCTGCTCCTCTATTCATCTGTTCAAGTGACTCTCGTTTGTACTGTGAATTATGGTGTGACACTATAACTTTGTGTTGAATTAAGTAAGATCTTAATCATTAGTTTTGATAATAATAAAACATATTATTATTCAAGAATTTAACTTTGGCGGTATTATAATGAAATTAAATAATATGTAAAACATAAACAGGTTACCGGAATTGAATTCAATAATAACCGTTTAGAAACACAAAAATAAGATGAGTTCAATTTATGTATGTAATTGAAACTTATCCTTTTTGCAAACTGAATTCACTCTTCCAAGTATCGGAATTGAATTCACGCAAGTATTAATTTGGCAA
>JANIPM010000007.1:24516871-24529445 GCA_027478405.1 Erythroxylum cassinoides
AAATCTCTAGGTATAATGGCAGACCTTAATTGCAATTGCTTATTTTCAACTCCTTTATGTAGGACTTTCAACCAAACTAATCAATGCCAGCTTGGATTTCCTGTTTTTTTTTTTCCTTATTTGTTGCCAGAATCTGCAATTTATGGTGAAGAGATGATGAAATCTGACGAGTACTCCCACGTTTCTAAGTTAAAGCTTCTCTTGTACAAGTTTCTGAAGAAATATTTGATTTTTCCAACTATGGCAGGAACCAGAAACTCTACCAAATATACACATCGTTGGGCTTTGATCTATTCTTGTTAATTTGCTGCTTCCAAAAATGGAAAGGAGGAGAAGCAAATATAAAAAGTAGAATGATTTTGCCCTTTCTAGCTAGTCCGGACAGGAGATGAGAAGTCTATGCTTTAAATTTTACATCGAAAAACAACAGAATCTTATATTCGCAAGTTAAAACATATCCTCCTCGTACCTGCTTCTTAATGGTCGAATCTCAAGTGTCGGGGTACAAACCACAACAAACTCAAAGAAATGAAAAGATATACAAATGTAAGCGAGTGCATATGTGTTCTATTCTTCTTCTTCTTCTTCTTATACTGTGTATTTAGCTCGAGTTATGAAAGAAGATAACTGCAAGCTCAAAGTTGCTCACTAGTCAACGAACTTGGATCTAAAATCACAAGCCTTTTGCTCTCAACGTCGTCTGCTCCATGACGACGTAATCCTAGACTTGCTTGATTCACTAGGAAGTTTCCATATTATCTCCTCAAGATTACTATAGAAGTTCTTGTAAAACTGCACAAAGGAAAGTGTGTCCATAATTAGAACCGAACTACATAAAAAGCGCATACAAACTCAGGTATAAACGTATACGTCCGATGGTAGGTGCACACTTGAGAGAGAGGGAGAGAAAGAGGTACATATGTAGAATCATTCTACTTTTCAATGAATGAATATTTTTAAAGATGCATGGCAACTAGCAGGCTGATACTTTAGACAATTGATACGAGGAAAATTTAACAACTAACCTTAAGGTACTCGCTAGCATCTCCAGATGCTTTCTGAATATCTACCATCAAAAATGTCGGTGCAACTTCGAACACCTTCATCCGGATAAAACTTAGTAAGACCAAAGCATGAGAAGAAGCAGTACAAATCTAGGTAAGGAGGAGGGTTCAAAACCTACTTCCAGCATTACTGAGAAAAGACCAGTTTTATCAGCTGAAAGACCTTCCACCCTCATCTGTCAGCTGAAAGACCTGCCAACAGGGGTAAGAAATTTACTATCTTAACATGGAGTGAGCTGATTCTGGAGTATGTTTAAACTTCAAACAAGAACAAACAGTAGCTAATATTCCAGTCATAAACTTGAAAAGTAGTTCATAAAGTGCCAATAGATAGATCGGAGGAATGTTAGCAGTGTCACAATAAATGCAGATTTGTGACTTATGACAGAAATATCAACAGCATATCAGAGGAAACATACCTGTCCACGGTCAAACAACGTAGCAAGATTTAAGCCTTGAGATAGAATTATTAAATCGAAAGCATTAAGAACCAAAGGACCCATATCTTCACTGCGACATTGCTCTTCAACCTCATTTTCCTATAGAAAAACATCTTGTCAAGAATATTAGTAGGCTAGTAGAGCATTAAGACATTCTCATGCAAATGAATTTGATTAGAATGGCAGACTTTCACTTCACAACAAGCTCTACATGTGTCAAATTATGTAATCTAGGATATTACATCTCTTATGCACATATAGCATCTTGTCGAAAAATAATAAAGCCAAATTCTTTATCAATGTCTTTCTTATAAGAATGTGCAACAAATAGATGCAGATCAAGTGTGTCCATATACAAAACTGATGGTCCTCTTTATCCATCTACCTCATGCAATCTTATGAAACTGATAAGAAAACAAGAAGAGTGAAGCAAGCCCAAGAAGTCGATTGCAGAGAAAGAAATTATGGTAAGTCTCCACGATGAGTGTACCTCCAGCAGATAATTGAGTGCAAGTACCCTTCTAGTCCACATTGAATTATTTGGTTAAACATTGTCTTAAGATTAAAAGGGAAAAGAACAAACAAAACAAACCTCAGGATCACCAAAAACTGCGTCTATATCATCCAGGTTCACATCTTCATTCTCGGGAAGTCTGACAGGATTATAACCTTTTTTAAACCACTCATCCTCCCTGATCTCTGCAATGGTAATACGCTGCATGTAGAGGAACCATGTAGCTACTGAGAATAGGAATCAAATTAGGTGGTTCAAAAATCACCATAGGATGCTATTAGTGGCATCAGTTGAAAGAAAAAAGAAGCCAGGATAGGTGTGCTAGCTAGCTAAGCAATTGAAATGATTGCAAGAGTTGTAGAACTGCATTATGATGCTGCTTTGTGCCATGCAATCATCCATTGAGTTTAACAAGGCTTCCTAATTAGGTAACACGGGGAAGCTGCCGATTATATGTGTAAACCACACAATGAAATCAATTAGTTCCCAAGTGAGAGAGTGTGAGAAGGAAAACAAGTTTAGTTAATATTGGTCATTTTAAAGATAGCTCAAATCAATTTTATTTTTCGGTTAAACCTAGAGTTTTAGAAGTGCAAAAATATAAGATCCCACATGCATCCATTACTCACTCTTTCAGGATTTGGGTCCAGAATTCGCTGAATTAAGTATTTTGCACCAACTGGAAACCAAGAACGGACATGAAAAATCTGCTTTCTCAATCTGCGGATGAAGGTGAAGTAATCAGCAAAATGAACTCTCATATAAGAGGGACTTTGAAGGCAGGGAGGAATGATAATCCTGAATCATGCAAATTCCTACCTTACCATATAATGTGGTGAGATCAAGCTCATCGAATGGAAGATATCCTGCCATCAGAACATATAGAATGACTCCACATGACCAGACATCTGCCACGGCACCATCATATCCTTTGTGACTGAGCACCTAGTACAGAGAACACGCAATTCAGGAGCTTGCTTAAAAATGACTAAATTTAACAAAGAAGTCTAACCTGATAATTACCTCAGGTGCTACATAGTTAGGAGTTCCACATGTTGTCCTCAGCAGTTTTATCCCCTACATAGAGAATGCATCATGAATAATTCAATTCATAACTCAAAAAGCACTTCAGTATCAGGTAGAGGTATAGAAAAGATTCTCAAGAAGAATCTTACTTCTCCTGGCAGTGCACTTAGGCCAAAATCTGATATCTTCAAGTTACCTTGTGAATCAAGTAAGAGATTTTCAGGCTGTACGTGAAATCCGAGATTAGGACTTCCATAAACAAAATAAGAATGGTTCTCAACAATCCACTTGCAAATACCTTTAGATCTCTGTGGTACACCCCTTTACTGTGGCAGTAATCCACTCCATCAATAAGCTGTTGAAATGCTATTAAATTCTCAAACTGTATTATGTTTACTGGTGTACTTAATCACCTCAATTTGAAGCGGTCAATCCACAAATGGCATGGAATAAAAATGTTTGATAAATATTCTGCAACTGAAAAGACCTTGATCAACCATAATTCAAGGAGGATGGAATTCACCATCCTTGATTTTCTGCCATACCTTATCAGAAACCTGCCTCGCCAACAGATTGGTAATGTTTCGTCAGATGTATCTTGGTATAGCCCAGCTTCAGAAACTTGTTCAACCTACACCAGTGCTTTCTGATCAGATTATTCATTCCCTTTATATAACTCCACCACATACTAATTCAGTTTGGTTGTGAGTGAATGGTACTTACAGAAGCAATCAACTGTGTGTATGTTTCTTTTGGGAGGTATGTGTAGGAACTGCCACTGTCAAATACAATTTTTCCCATTCTGCTACCTAAACTCAGTGGGGTTCTTCCATAATTCAGTTTCACAATTTCTGTATGATAAAATTCACTGAAAATATTTAAAGAAAAAGCAAAATGAATCAGAAAATAAGCAGGGAAGAAGTTAGACAAGTCATAAAGGCCAATAAATTGTGAAGCAACTGGGAAGTCGAAATGGGTCTGGGACAGAGAGGAGTAGGGGCAAGCAAATTTTGGAATCTTCCAAAACTCTAAATTGCATCATAGCTGTGCAAATCATATCATTTTCTAATTGTTTCAAAAGTTTCTAAATTGGCTCTTATTAATAACACCTACTAATAGCTACAGCAGCAGCAAGGTGGAAACCGAAAGTTAATATTGGATATACTGCAAGACGAATCAAATTAATAAAGGACGGGCTTTAAAACATTCTGTGCAAGACGTATCAAATTTAACAAATGACGGGCTTTAAAACGTCTATGTATCTGTCAGGCGTGTATATTTACAACAATGGAATACAACTACAAGCCAAAGCCTGGAGTCTAAAAGATGAAAAAGAAAGGCCTTAAGAAATACTCACATGGAGTTCTTGTCAAGCATGGGAACCCAGGCCATACCCCCCTTGGGTATAAACTCATCACCAAAAAACATGTATCCACCACCATTGATATCAGTGGAAAGGCAATGACCTATCAGATTTTTTACTATCCCTTGGCTTGCCAACTGAGAAGGTAAACTAACTTTAGCTCTGCTTAGTCCAAGAATGCCATCTGTCTTGGCCAAAGTGTTTAAGAGTGGGCCTTGCTGATCATATGCACACCTTTTAGACAAATACATGTATATCAGCATTTTGTTAATAGAAAAGTTTAACAGAACCAATTCAATATTGGTTGTTTCCCCTAAATGCTGGGGAAGGAGGAAAAAAAGGGGGAGGATGCACGGTACGGGAGGACGGGTGGGACTAATAACTTACCCAAAAACTGCTTTGAACTTAGTCAATGATCCATTTGTGGACATCAGATGCTGCTCATCTCTTGCAAGAACACCCATGGAGGAGCTATGATCTGCATATTCAATCTCATAGTCGCATTGTTGGCATGTTTCACAATCACCTGCTTTATGATTTCTTTGAACTTCTGTGCAAAATGAGTCCTTAGGAGGAACTATATTCCCTCTTCTTGGCTTGTACAAGGCATTTGCTCCCTACATCAACTTTAATCATCAGAGTTGATATACTACGAAAAGTTCTACAAACCATTGAATATAACCATCAACTGTAAATTATCTTAATTTTGGCATGTATGTGGGTATTCAATAAACAGTCACACTATAGCATTTTTTCCTAATACATTCATCAAATAGACAATATTTTTTTAAAAGGTAAATAAAATTGTATTAGAGCCCTTCAAGGGAAATCAAGAATACAAAATCTTCAGCAAGAAGCAACCAATTCAAACAACAACTTCAAGGGAAATCCACTAAATTGATCTACTAGACACTTCAAATAAGTTACCTCGAATTGCATATCATAAGAACAGATGAGATGCTCTTAAAGCTAGATCTAATTCCAGTTTCTAGCTAAACTTGAGCTCAGTCCATCAATTCTCTTGCAATCACAGTTTCCCTTAACTTGCTCTAAAATAATTTGATAACCACTGAATGAAAGACATTATCCACTTGAGGCAAGATACCAGAGGCACTTCTAGCAACTTCAACTTGCGGTTTCTATTGAACCAAATAAGGGAAGCAATCAGGAGAAGAGCCAGCCCTAGAGATTTAGGCAAAAGCAAAATGACAGAGAGAGAGGGAGCATAAGGAGACAAGGATGAAGGTTGTAAAGTGGGGAAGTCAGTAAGCTCAGGAGCTAGGATCTGAGTTTGGAACTTGGAACCTTGGATTGGGGTCCAGGGAGAGCACTATGAATTTCCCTGTGAGCTCTAGTGGATGAAGGAGAACCTAAGGCCTCGATGGGCAGTTGGAGCTTCAGACATGGTGGTTCAGTCAAAACATAAGCAAGGGACAGGTGGGAGAAATCCCGCCTATTACCGTTTTAAAACTAAAAATCAAAATAAATTTGACTAAAATTTACAAGGGGTCAGATGGAGCTTAGAAAGAAGTTAGGAGTTTCTTTCTATCTATATCTATATCATAGGCTGAAAATTATATAACAAATAGACAATAATAATAGCACATCAATTATCTTTGATTTGATTTAGCTTTTCTATACTAGTTTGAAGCATTAAGCTGTTGCTGATGTTTACACCCTCATAACTAAAAAGGAATTCTGCATCATGTACATACATGAAAAAAGGCATTCATGAAGACACATACAACCAAATATCCTGTAAGTGAATGCCTGCTTGAATATCTCATTTTAAGCACCAGTTCTAGAGTAGTATGGTTAAAGATAATAATACCTTGGCACAGCTAGCGCAAGGAGCATCACACTGGATCCACGTCAAATCACTCCCAGTGTCAATATCAAGATAATAAGGTCTGGGAGGATTCCCAACCAGCAAATAGGTAAAATACAATCTACATGACACATAATTTCGGTCAGAATTAATAGCAAAGGCAAAGGCACACTGATTCACGACCTAACTGCTCTACAATCAGCCACTTTAAACCAAACATGGAGAATAATGGGGGAAATTGAAACGAAAATGGTACAGCTACAGCAGTAAAGCCGAAACCTGCTAATGTTCATTAGGCTGTGTATGCTAGGAAAATTCGTAAGAAAGGAATTGCCAGAGCTGAACCCCTGAAATGGAGCTTTGGCGGAGACTATGAAGGTCTTAAAGCCCAAGAGCTCATGGCGATTGGAGAACATTTCTCCCACCAATAGCACATGATTACTGCCAATTATGTGTTCCTAATTGAAAACTAAAAAATCTTCTAAACATTGATCTTCCCCTTCTGCAAGTTAGCACACATTTGTTAAAAGATTTTTCAATACTATGATCGACATCTCAATTTTTCACCCCCACTTGCAAGATTTACAGTCATTGTTCTCATCATAGTAAAGCTTTCATTAGAGCATAATCACAATTTTAACACTTTCTGACAACCCATAGCATCAGTCACTAGTTGGAAATCATACCAAGATGCAGCTCAGCCTCATTTAACTGAAAATTTGGACATAATTAACAGAAACAGAAACATGCTTTCTTTCTTTTATCGTTGATCTATTCAGGCCCAAATCAAGTTTCTCCGTCTTTTCTTAGATGAAACGGAACATAGGAAGGCTATCTGGTGTAACTCGTGCAGAATACCAAAAGTGAACGACAGGAAAAGGAAGATCATTTAAGGTTGGGTCCCTAGCAGCACAAGATAATGTATTTAGTGTACTTAATATCGCTTTTATTGGCTCCCAAATCACCTTTTAGAAAGAAGAATGTGAATGAGGATGCTTCTTAACATATAACTGTGAAAAAAAACAGTCACTTTAAAAGACAAAAATACTGCGTCCTAGAACCAGTTTTCCCAAAAGCATTTTTGAAGTCTCCCAAACCATACGTCATGCATAAATTGCAAAGATGATCAAGAACAAACTCAAACGATGAAATGAAGTAACTTAGATCGCACTATTTCCAAATTGAAAAGTTAATATTAACTAAATTAGCAAAATTGGTACATACCCATCTGGAAACACATTGCCTCTAACGGGCAAAATGGTTGATGAATCCGAGGCAGCAGCTTTTGAAGAAGTCAACTTAACTTTGTCACTGCGTTCAATCACATCACCAGTTGGTACCACCAAGCTCTCTTTGACGACAAACCTCAGATTCTGCTGAAGCTCACTCTGGGGCATCTCATAAATGCCCAGCTTATGATATAAGGGAAAGATAAAGGACTGGGGATCTTGGCCATCTTTAGAATCTTTCAATTCTTGTATACTCCTCGTGAACACGGTGCTGTAGAGAAAAAGTGCAAATAGAGAGACAGATACAAAGCCAAGTAGCCCTCTTGGGTTATCAAACAAGAGTCTTGATAGTGAGAACTGTAATAGAGGGTTCGAAGATGGTGGCTGGGGAGGAGGAAGTTGAATTGGAGAATGATTTCCTTCAAGGGTTTGGATTTGATGGGGTTGCTCCGGATGGGGCAGTGGATGGCCATCATCAGTAAGTGTAAAAGTTGTTATTGTTTTGCCTAAAGAAGGATTGTCTGATGGTGGAAGTGTAATGATGACAACTCCTTTAATCTGAGGTGATTGATCAGACTCCATAACTCTCTACCTAGATATATACAATCTGCAGAATTGGCCTCACAAGCTGAACCTGAGAGAGAGTGGGGAAGGAAAGGAGAAGGAGAAAGATGGAAGCTTTTATGATTCAATAACTCTTATCTTTCTCCAGTGGTGTGAGCTATCAGAGACAGAGTCAACGCGTCTTCTCATTACCCATCGAGACACAAAAAGTCAATACTAAAGCTCAATTCCAGGAAGGGAAAATTGTGCCAGGAGAAGCATCTTCCAGGAAGCTCGCCTCTCTAAACCAATTGGAATTGTCAAGTATCAAGTGACGCTCAGGATATTTGCGCTTGAATTTTTTGTTAATATGATTTTTAAGGCTCTGGTACATCGTCGAATTCAAGCGTACATTTTAAATGTCGCATAATGTTGTCATTAGTGTTAAATAATAAAATATTGTTTGAAAGTTAAATTTTGTTGAATACAATCGTAGTGTTTCTTCTTATTAGAGACAAGTGTATAAAAAATATGTTTGAAAATTTATTGTTTTATTATTTGTTGATTTTTATTATCAATTTGTAATATATATTATTGAGTTTATTATTTTCTGCTTTTTATTATCAATTTGTAATATATATAGATATAATTTAATCAAATATAGAAAAATATTAATTTAGTAATTTTTATAGTTATCATAATTAGTATAAACAAAATTTTCATATCATAACTTATTTATGGGTGTGAAAAAATAACTTAGTATTATATTAATAACGATAGTCATGAAAAACAACTTCTAATATGATGCAATTGGTGTTGGAAATAATAGCAAAATTTTGTCATATAATTTCTCAAAAGCCAAGATTACTTAATTATATGACATCATTATCACATCCAGTCCAAAGTTTCACAATAAAGCGAGATTTGGAGAAGTTTGATAGTACACAGCCTTACCTTTACGTTGTAAAGAAGTTGTTTCCGGTAGACTAACATGCAGTGTAATAATAAAATAGTCATGCAGGTTAAAAGAGAAAAAAAATAAAATTGGCATGCTACATAAATCAGTAAATAAAGTTACAAACAATACATAAGGATATATATGAAGGTGACCAGATCTGCTAGTACTTTACACACTGCAAAGACCGGCTCTACTATATGCTAATCACGCTAGGAGTCTTTACTAAGAGATCTTGAGGATATGACCATCCTACAATTATAGACGGTAAATCTCCCCCCACTACACCTGACCTGAAAAACAAAGCTGAAAGCCTGAAAGCCTTGGCCCAAAACGTACAACTTGCAAATGCAAAAAGGCCATTGAGTTAGACTTCCTATGCGGTAAGTATGAGACGCGAGGACTTTAAAAGGTGTCGTTACCCTAATCCAATCATGTCAGACCTTCCTATTTCTAGTCACCGCCTCAGTAAGAGCTAATTCTAACATATCATTCCTGATCACTTCCCTTCAGTTCTTGTAAGACCTCCCTTTTCTTCTCTTGTAGCTAGTAAGGGTTATTTTCTCACATGTCATACCGGAGCATCACAGGACATCCTGCGCACATGCTCAAACCACCTAAGCCTTGTCTCTCTCAACTTGTCAGCAATACTACCCACCTATAGTATGTCACTCACCACACGATTCCAGACCCTATCTCTTTTAGTAATGTCACACATCCACCAAAGCTTATGTATTTCTACTACCAACAACTGTCTTGTATATTTAGTAGGCCAATACTCTACCCCATGTAACATGGTTGGCTGAATCACCATTTTATAGAACTTCCCTTTAAGTTTTGAAGGATCTTTTTATCACATAAAACACCTAATGCGATTCATCATTTGACCCACCTAGATCTAATACGATGTAATAAATCATCATTGATATTACCATCTCTCTAAATGATGGACCCGAGGTATTTAAATCTCGATTTCTGTGGTATAATGTCATTACTAATTGCTATCGCCGTCTCTTGTACTATCTGACAACCCGAAAAGTTACATTCTAAATATTCCATCTTGGATCTACTTATTCTAAAACCTTTCGATTCTAACGCGTCTCTCCAACGTTCTAATTTGGTATTGACCTCCTCTTTGGTCTCATCCATCAGGACAATATCGTCAGCAAATAACATACATCAAAGTACCTCTCCTTAAATATGTTTGGTAAGAACATCTAACACTAATGTGAACAAAAAAGGGTTTAAGGCTAAGTCTTACACGAATCAAGAATGCTTCCGTGTCACCTCCTATCGTCCTTACGCTAGTTAGTGTTCCTTCATACATATCCCTAATTACTCTGATATAAGTTATAGGAATGTCCTTTGCCTCCAAACACCTCCATATGAGGTTTCTAGGAATCCTGTCATACGCCTTCTACAAATCTACAAAAACTATATGCAAATCTCGTTTTCGTTCCCTAACTCCATTAGTCTCTAGAGTAGATGTATTACTTCTTTCGTGGACCTACTAGGTATAAATCCAAATTGGTTGGCCGATATAGAAACAGCTCTCCAAATTCTCTTTTCAATTATCTTCTCCTACAGCTTCATGGTATGACTTAGTATTTTGATGCCTCGATAGTTGTGACATTGTTGGATGTCCCTTTGGCCTTGTATAAAGGGATTAACCTACTCAATCTCCATTCATCCAGCATCTTAGCTGACTCGAGGAGCACATTAAAGAACTGAACTAACCACTCAATTTCGACAACTCCTATACGCTTTCATACCTCTATAGGGATCTCATCCGGCCGTATAGCCTTTCCACTCCCCATCCCCCCCAAAACCTTTATAATTTCTCCTCTTGTGATCCTCACCCATAAGTACCTGTTTAGAAAGTGTCCCAACATAGGAGTTTCGCCCAACTCTATGTTGACCAATATGTCTTCATTATCTAAGCTATAAAAGTATCTATGCCACCTCCGCTTGATGGCTTGGGCCTCTGTGAGTACCTGTCCTGCTTCGTCATGTATACAGCAGACTTGGTTGAAATCTTCCGTCTCACGTGCCCTATTTCTAGCTATCTTGAAAATTCTTTATGCTCCTTTGACCGTATCCAAATCCATGTACATATTCTCGTAAGCTTCTCCTTTAGCCACTGAAATAGTCTTCTTGGCCTTCTGTTTTGCCAGTCTATACCTTACTCTATTAGTTACTCTCTCTGCCTCTGTTGTGCTTGTCAACAAATTTTTAAAAGCTCTCTTTTTCGCCTTTACCATCCCCTAGACTGTGTCTGACCACCACCAAGATTTCATCCGCCCCATATCTTTTAGATACCTATAGGAGTTTTGTGGTAGTTACTCTCACTACGGGGGCTACTCCCTGCCACATCCGATTCGCATCCCCATTCACATCCCATGTTGTATTATACTGAACCTAAGTCCTAAAATATTCCACCATGTCCCCTTTTAGGCTCCACCATCTAATTTTGCGACATTACTTCGTAAATTACTGTGCCCTCCATCCTTTAATTCCTAATTCCAAAATTAACAATTTATGTTGGGTTGATAGATATGCAGCCGAAAGTGCTTTGAAATCCTTGCATCATGATCTGGCTCTTACCCTGACAAGGAGATAGTCAATTTGCGTCTTGGTCATGTTACTCTGAAATGTCACCAAATGTGCTTCGTTTTTTCTTTAAAAAGGAATTTACTATTACTAACTCATATGCTATGGCCATGCCCAATAAATCAATCCCACTATCATTTCTAGTGTCGTTTCTGAAGCCCCCATGAGTTCCTATATATCCGTCTGACTCTGCCCCTATATGCCCATTAAAATCCCCTCTTAGGATGATCTGCTCAGGATTAGAGATTTGTAGGAGTACCCCATCCAGCGGCTCCCAAAATGTACGCTTTAGTTGTCCGTCTACATCAGCTTAAGGTGCATAAGCACATACTACATTAAGAACCACACTGCATAAAACAATTTTTGCCACCATTATCTCATCATTGACTCTTGTGATCCCCACTACTCTATTCATAAGTCCCTTGTCCACTAAGATACCTATCCCGTTCTGCTTTCGCGTACTTCTCAAGTAGCATAGTTTGAACCCCCTATCCTCTTTGCTTTAGCTCCTGCCCATTTAGTCTCCTGAATGTATGTTATTTGTATCCTATACTTGTCTAAAATCTCTACCAATTCTAAGGACTTTCCCGTAAAGGTCCCCACGTCTCAAGAGTCTATCCTTATTAAATCATCTTTGTCTTTATTCCTGCAAACTGCGAGTAATGAACCGCTTGCACTGATTCCATTCGCTCAATTTGAAGGCATCCCTCCTAACTCGTGTCTCTTACATTTCCCGCCTGTACTATCTTAGGAAATCCTTAAAAGCATAAACTAATAAACCCCATAAAAATAATAAAATAAGAATAATAATAGTAATAATAATAAATACTAAAATAATAAAAATGCTAATAATAATAATAATAATAATAATAATAATAATAATAATAATGATAAAACTGATACTAATAAGAAACTCAATAAAAAGAAGATAATAATAATAATAATATAAATATAAATATAAAATAAATATAAATATAAATAAAGAAATAAGTAAAGAAAAAA
>JANIPM010000007.1:24548469-24558569 GCA_027478405.1 Erythroxylum cassinoides
GTAGACAACCTAACCAAAGGGAATAAAACCCAATAGTGCGGGCCCACCTAAACCAAGTCTTAATAGAACAATTACTAGGAACATTTTAGAAATAATATATAAATACAATTTGAATCTCATAATTATGATCTCATCATAATTTCATTTGTAATGTATGTTTGTACCATAAACTTTATCATACATATCTAAATATATATAAAACAAAGAATATCTTTAAATTGTTATGTCATTAAACTACAATTAACCAATTACTTGTAAGACATAGACTAACAGTTAGGAATACAAATTCTATGCTTTTTAAGGAGGATTACCATTTACAATGGAGGGTGTATAGGTTTTAATCAGAATTTATATAGGGGTGAGAAAATGCAGCCATATATTATGTAAGCATCTTACGTGACAAAATATGGAGTATGGCTTTACAAAATCTTTGTTGTCACTGAAACTTCAAATTAGTTTCATCCAGTTTCGCTACATAAGCAAGTGGATTTGAAAAAGATGCATTAATCAATTTATTGGGCCAAAGGTCTGCAATCATGTGGTTGGGTTGGGTTCCTGTAGATGAACATAATATATACTGTAGTATAGAGATCACTAGTTGCAAAAATCAAAATTTGCAATTACCAGTTCCAAATATACATTAAAAAAAACAAAAAACCTTAAGCCCTTAATAAAACGCCCAATCCCAGACCTCAGCACTCACTCCTCGCTCCTCACTCCTCACTCGCCTCCTCTATTCTCTCTTTTGGTAAAGCAGAACGCACCAAAAATGGCTACGTTATCCCCATTTCTTCTTTTCACCGCCATTTTTCTTTCTCTGTTCTTCTCTGTCCGCTCTCGTACTTTGACTCCGACTACCACCACCACAAGTGTTCTAGATGTTGCTTCGTCTCTCCGACAAACCATCAACATCCTCGTCTTTGATCAACAAACCTCCAATCCCGTCCATCAACGGCTGATTACTACTCCCCCTACTGAACAATCCTTTATCAACTCCTCGTTCCCTCTCTCCTTCCAGCTCTACTCCCGCGAAACACTCCACAAAACCCCCCACAAAGACTACACAAGCTTACTTCTTTCCCGGCTCGAGCGGGACGCAGCCCGTGTCAAATCTCTCACAACCAGCCTCCAAATGGCTCTCAACGCCATTTCCAAGTCCGATCTCCAGCCCCTCCAGACTCAAGACCTCTCCACTCCTGTCACATCCGGCACTAGCCAAGGAAGCGGCGAGTACTTCTCTCGGGTTGGTGTGGGAAGACCTGCCAAGCCCTTCTTCATGGTTCTCGACACGGGCAGCGACCTCACTTGGCTCCAATGTGAACCTTGCTCCGACTGCTATCGGCAATCCGATCCCATCTTCAACCCCACAGCCTCGTCCAGTTACCGCCCTATAAGCTGCGGCACTCCACAGTGCAACTCTCTCGAAATGTCCTCTTGCCGGAGCGACCAGTGTCTCTACCAAGTCAACTACGGCGACGGGTCGTTCACTTTCGGTCAGTTCATCTCGGAAACTCTGTCGTTCGGGAGTTCAGGGGCTGTGGATAACATCGCGTTGGGCTGTGGACACGATAATGAAGGATTGTTCGTTGGGTCTGCTGGCTTGCTTGGACTTGGTGGTGGGCCCCTGTCTTTGACGTCTCAGCTCAAAGCGTCGTCCTTTTCTTACTGTTTGGTCAATCGTGACTCCACCGGGTCGTCGTCTCTTGATTTCAACTCAGCCCTGCCCGGTGATTCGGTTACCGCTTCTCTGATGCGAAACCCCAAGATCAAAACGTTTTACTACGTTGGACTGACCGGAATGAGCGTTGGAGGCCAGAAGGTGTCCATCCCTCAGTCGATCTTCCAGGTCGACGAGTCCGGCAACGGTGGGATCATCGTCGACTGCGGGACCGCCATAACTAGGCTGCAGACTGACGCCTACAACTCACTGCGGGACAGCTTCGTGAGTATGACTCAGCACCTGCGATCAACCAGCGGCGTGGCTCTCTTCGACACTTGTTACGATCTATCTGGGCTGACCAGCGTAAAAGTGCCGACAGTGGCGTTCCAATTTTCGGAGGGGAGAGCGGTGAACTTGCCGGCGGCGAATTATCTGATCCCGGTAGATTCAGCGGGGACGTACTGCTTTGCATTTGCTCCAACGTCGTCGTCTTTGTCAATAATTGGGAACGTCCAACAGCAAGGGATTCGAGTCAGCTTTGACCTTGCCAATAATCGTGTGGGGTTTTCAACCAGCAAGTGTTAAATTGTTTTTTCTTTTTGCTTTTAATAGGGTTATGTTTGTCGTTGCGTCCCTGCTAAATTACTGGCAAATTAGTAATTAAAACCAAAATTGAGGAAGCTTTGGTTTTTGGAGGGGTCCATTAGAAATAAATCCTTCCACCAGAAAACATGTAGTTGGTGGGGATGAGAGTGAGATATTAAATTATCATAATTGTGTAGCAGTAGCGGTGCACTCCTCCAACTGTACTTGTTAGTGTGTGACTGAGGAAATTGGTCTTATATAATATTATTGAAAATAGCTTGCATGTAAGGCACGTTGCAGAGAGCTGACGTCATTTGTGATTGTTAAGCCAATAGTCCCAGGCGGCGATTTAAAATATTTAATTACTTGTTATAAATTTAATTGAAGATACGATAAATTTATAAATATTTATTAATTTTTAATAAATAGTGTTGTTATGGGACGAATGTGGGTCCACAATGCTACTATACTGTCGTTTGTTTTGCCCTTGAGTGTCGGAATGATTAAGGCTTGGACCATGGCCTCCGTGATTGTCGGCAGCTTTTCCATGTTCAATTTATATGAAAATAAGAGATATTTTCAAAGAGTCATTATACTATACTGACTTTACTTTTTTTAATTATTAAAAAATATTTAAATATTATTAATATTGACGCTTGATAAAGGTCATTTTTCAGCCAAACTGAAAAATAGATAAAAACTTTAAGGGTATGTTTGAAAGTTTAAGATGGAATGAGATGAAATGGTAATTAATGGAACAGAATGGAATGATAATTAATAGAACAGAATGGAATGATAATTAATAGAACAGAATGGAATAGGCCACTCCATTACTTGGAAGTTTAAATAAAATAAGAGAGAATTTGGAAGACAAATCATGTCATTCTATCCATGACCCCCAATTTAGGAGATCACAAAATATTAAATTTCGGATGGCAAGGATGACTTCTAAAGTCATCAATTGTCATTCCATCCTGTTTCAAAATAAACTCCCAAATAATAACCGAGTCATTTGAGTCATTCTATTTTATTACCTTCTATCCCTCTACCCACGTCTAAACACACCCTAAATAAAGTTTATCAAAGGAAATAAGGTGTATGGACAAAGTCAATTCTTAAGGTCTCCTACGCTACTCCACTATAATAAAGAGAGTTCCCGTGATCTTAATTTGTCTGTATCTTAGAAAAGCTCAGATGGGTTCCACTCCACTTCCTATTACGAAAAAAGCAGCATTAGGGTTTTAGTTTAGGAAAACAATGTTAACGCATAACTCAGCTTTCTAATCATTACACTTGTGGTCGGTTACATGTCTTATTTAATTTGATTTTAAGTTTATCTTGATATGTTTATCGACCTTTTCATATGGACATGCTCTTTAGGGCATGAAGTGAAATAAAGTGCCGCCAAATGGAAGTGGCGTTGCGTGTTGCATTATATATATATATACGCACACGCGCGTTATCGTCGTGAAGAAAGGGTGATAATAATATCAAAATTGTAAGCTTTATACCATTTGCATGCAATTATGGACAGATTTGAGGCGGAGTTTTAGCTATGTTCACAAGACATGACAAGCGCCGCTGAATCTAGAATTTGGGTCACACGCTTCCATCAACTCCTACATAAACGGCACCTGGGAGGGTCCACCTTTTACTGTGCCTTTTAATAAGGTCACGAGCCCGAACGCTTACCTGTGTTAGGTCCGTAATTTCCCATATTGATTAAAACTATATGTTAACATTTAAAAATGAATTTAACAACAGTTAAGATACCATGTTTTTAAAATCTTACAAAAAATAAATATATTATTACAATAAGTGACAAAGTCAGAAATTTAAAATAGAAAAGCTCAAATATTTAATTTTTTTAAATTCTGAGAAGCCCAATACACTACTGATCTTTAAATAATTTAATTCTTGTGTATATATATATATATTAAAAATAAAAATATTTAATTTTTTAAAATTTTGAAGAGTCCAATACACCACTAGTCTCGTATATCTCAGTC
The DNA here is from genome assembly GCA_027478405.1 of Erythroxylum cassinoides. Classification (NCBI taxonomy): domain Eukaryota; kingdom Viridiplantae; phylum Streptophyta; class Magnoliopsida; order Malpighiales; family Erythroxylaceae; genus Erythroxylum; species Erythroxylum cassinoides. The sequence continues at coordinate 24,552,724 of JANIPM010000007.1, forward strand.
CGTGATTACAATCAACCTAATTCAATGTTAGAATTTTTCGTTAATATTAATGTTTTAAATGAGACTTTAATGTCAAAACAACCATTAATCTCAAAATATGTCGGAATAGTTTTCAACGGGGAAAAGCCCTGCTGACTTGTTGACTAAAGATTGCAATGTGTTCAACTGTTAATTATAACTTTTGACCAAAAGGTCGGATCACCCATTTCAGGTGTCTCTACATCTCGGCCCAACAAAATAATAAGAGGATAAATTATGGTTTGATCTCAACTAACTTCTCAATAAGACGATCCTGCCATCTATTGTTGGGATTTAAACCTAAGATTTTGGACTAATTTATCTTGCTAATGACCAATTAAGCTATACTTGTGGGCAGCTGTTAATTATAACTAATTTCATCTGCTATTCCTATTCGTATACTGTTTCAGCAACAACCATCTCTACCTTAGCTTCTTTGACGTCATAGGAGGAAAAATTCTCATGTCCTCTGTTTCATTTTTCATGTGTTCAGGAGCAACCCATCTTATATGATGTTTCTTTACTCGAATTTTCATTTTTCTATATGAGAAGAATGGGCAGTATAGTGGTTGGACCTGTTAAACTTACTATTTTGATGCATCTCAAAGTGCATTCGGAAGATGGAACGCCAACAAAGATCATAAACATGAACATCATTGGAGATAATAGTTTGTAGCAGGCCTCGACTGAAGAGATCTGCCCGCTATAACTAATTCAACATTATAGGAAATGTTAAGATTAAAAGATGTATAGTGTATATGAACGCAGATAGTAACTCCACGAGGACGTGTTCTATTCTATGAAACCTTCAAAGCAACATGACTCGAACCATAACAACTTTGACGAGTATCATTTCCTTTGATTGAGTTTGAAGGAAACATATATCTTCCTATTACAATCGATGAGTACCCCAAAATAGTTTACCAAAATGTGATAGAATTCTATGTAATACAAAGATTTAACATATTGAAATCTTTTTTGGGTACACCTTTTTTACATGCAACCAGAGCCATCTTTTCAGCGTATTGTCAACGTACAAAAATTCACGTAACAGAGGGATATGTGAAGTTTCTGGGTATCATCAAATTTCAAGATAGTGTTATATAGCTTCTCTGGAGAAGAAAAGTCCACCACAATAGATGAAGATTGAGGAAATGGACCCTAACGGACGTCACATGTAATGAAATGAAAGCCAAGTTAGTTTAAGAGATTGGAAAAATTCAAGCTGCAGATGTGAACTGTAGTAGAATACTGTAAATAGGGAAGACATAAACCAGTAGCAACATACCCAAATGATCGAATTTAGAAAAGAATAATAAGAGATATTTGTGTGCTCTCCTAAAGAACAAGACACAAGCTTAATTTAAATCTAGAGGCTAGGCTTATGAAACAAAGAAGAAAAGAATTTTCACAAAAGAGCAATAACAGACGATACAAAAGGAAATGGATAAGCTATCAGGGAGGTGGTATACCTAAACTATCTACCCAATATGGTGATGATTAGAAAGTTTAATGACAATTGATGAACGGACGTTGATTTTATAGATCTTAACAAAGTTTTCCTGAGGACAACCACCTAATCCTAAAGATAGATATGCTTGTAGCTAGATGCCATGGCAGGTGACTGATGTTAAGCTTCATAGACACATACTAGGGCTATAAACGGATCCACATACAGGAGCAGGATAAGGGAAAGACGGCATTCATCACACAAAATGAAATTTACCATAGCAAGACGATGCCTTACAGATTAAAGAATATATGATAGACTTATCAAAGGCTAGGATCAACTCTATGTTCCATAAGTAGATCAACATGAATATAAAGTTCTACGTTGATGATATGATCATTAAGATAAGAATAGAGGGATATCACAACAAACATACAAGAAATATTAAACACTTAAAAAGTATGATATGAAGTTGAATAATGAAAAGTGAAAGTTCAGGACTTTTAGCAGGAATTCTTAGATTTCATAGCGAGTCTAAGGGTTTATTGGAGTCAACTCTTAAAAGATTCAAGTAAGTCATTGATATAAAGTCATTGATATAAAGTCTATGGGTAAAATTAAAAGTTAGTCTTGTTTCTTATCTAGGTCCGCTGAGAAGTATCTTTCTTTCTTCAAAATGTTAAAACCAAAGGTTCAAATGAAGTAGCAAATTTTCGAGGCCTTAAAGAGCTATTTGCAGATCCCATCTCTAGTCACCGCCCCTTAAAGTAGCAAAGATCCGTACTTGTACATGTTTTCACTGGAGTTTTTTAAGGGACCTAACATTTAGATATACATGAATGGAGAAAGCAATAGTGGATAAGGGGACATAGGCTCACATCACTATTGTTTTCATAACCTACCACTACAATATATCTTGCTCAAGCCGAAAACATATAGCACAAAAGGTGAAGTGGTTAGTGGAGCTCAGTGAATTTGTTATCAAGTTCATCTCTCTTACATCAGTAGAATCTCAATTATTGCATGAAATTGTTGTTGAATTCACCATTCCCATTATTAACTCAGAGTTAAGTGAAAATTTTGGATCATTTGGATCGTTTATTGATGGCATATTGGTCAAAAAGTTAGCTAGGATGACATAGTTATCTAGGGGCCATATGAAAGTTATCATTAGAAACGTGATTTAAGGCTTCAAACAAGAAGGTGTACATATATGATGCTTTAATATGCGAAATCGAAATAGACATGGACTTATCGATACGGGTAGTCAAATATAAGCCATATTCGTTAATTCTATATAAGCCATAGATACAGCAGTCGGGTTACTTCTAACAATAATGAGATGGGATGTAGCGTAATATGTAAACTAAGATCCTCTGTCTAATATTACCCTGTCTTATTCTGTTTCATGAAATCTCAACTATTTATTTTGCGAGATTTACGCGGAATTAACGCGGAAACTACACAGGATTTACATAAATAAACAACTGAGATTTATTGGACACAATAAGACACTATAATATTGAACAAAAGATCTGGACTCAAGCGATAGATGTTGGATAAATTCATATTTCCACCACAGACCTGCTGTAGAGTACTCACGCATTTCATTCTCTATACTGTTCGCGTAATAGATCCATGGACATCTTAATCTATTCCCACCACTGATCAAACAATATAGTTTCATTCCAGTGGCAGTAAATTACTTCACTTGGTGGACAGATGCGAAATCTTACGTAACTATATGATGTTCTCTTATGTTTGGTTTATTATCTTGTAGGTGATTGGTTGAGGCAAAATCCTATATACGAGTGCAACTTTCTCTGTAGTTATCCCATCAAAAAGCTATTGAAGTTAATCGGAAGTTTTCAAGATGGATAACAATTTTATGAAGGCACCAGAGATCACTCCAAGCTTAAAGATGTCAAAAACTTAAGAAAATTGAAGATTGCAGAAATAATAGCTAATTGGCGTCAGTGACATGTTGGTGTCAAATGCCAAAAAGCAAACTGATGTTAGACTCGTCAATATTTTCATGCGTAAACAATCCATAAGCCAATCAATGGTGGAAATAAGTTGGTCTAACGTCATACTTGAAATTGCAATTCAAGTATGCATAAAAATATAATTTCACTGAACTGAGGAATATATTATGTAAAACCCTAGCTATAAAAAATTCTTAACATTAAGATTTTAGAGGCTTTTGGAGCCGTCTTTTTTTATTCATTAGTTTAGCCTCTCTTAACATTAAGGAAGGATTTACAGCAAGGATCGGAAGGAGATGAACCTTATCTTGGACACAATTAGGGATATCTTGTTCCATCTTTTCTTCTCTACTTTCTTTCATGTTAAGATGGCTTTATGTTTATTTTATTATTACATTTTATTTCGGTTTCGAATTTCTTTATTTTTATTTTATGTAACTATTTACTTATGTTTTTGGCTTTTGTTTCCTCTAGACCATTTTCAAAAACTATTTTTATTTTTTCTATGGGTCTATCAAAAATAAACTCTATACTAATTAAATATAAGACTACGCACTTCTAAACCTTCCCAGACCCTGTATCTCAACAAGATTTTTACGGTTGTTGTTGTTATTGTTGTTGCTGCTTATGTTTATTAACTGAATTCAAAGTTAGGTTTATGCATCTATTTTATGTTGGATATTTCAATTATTAATGCATGACTTGTTATCATTTAGTTGAATATATTCTCTTTAATATTAATTATTGTATTTGTGGCTAATCATCGTATTTCACTTTTAGGCAGTATATGAAGCACTGAGAGGTGAAGTGTAACCCATGCACTAGGAGAATAAGCCTTTTAGATCTAGAGAATGGGATTTTGTAGGCCATTGTGATAGATAATAAATTAAATATTCTTAGTGAGTTTGAATAGGTTGAATTGTACATTAAGAGGTGATAATTATGTATTTCTATACCTCAGGAGAGGGCATATGTTGGGCCCCGAAATTATTTATTTATTTATTACGCATTATTTGAATAAATTTTGTGGTCTTGTTAGATAAACCACTTTATTTGGAGTTTAATTATTATGCCAAAGTTAGAATTTAATTAGTGTATGGTTAAGGTATTAAATTATATCCTAAGGTAAGTAGTTGGATTAAATGAAAGAAGGGGTAGAATTGAAAGATCACTTAAGTCTAAAGGTTGTAAGGCTTAATTTGGAGGGCAAAAGGGGCTTTTTAAGATTATTAAGGGTATAGGAGAAGAAAAATTGTGAGTGAGAAGAGAGAAAGAAGGAGAGTGTGGTGGGTGTGAGAAGAAAAGAAGAAGAGAAAAATCAAGCTAGGTTTTGGAGATCTTGAAGAGTTGAAGCTAAACAAGTAAGTATAAGCCTTCTTCTTTTCTTGATTTGTTGGATGAAGCATGCTTAATGATAATTAGAAGTTGAATGTGTGTAGGAAGTTGTTGATGAATGAAATAGGTTAATGTTTTAATTTTTTAGGGTTAATGATCAAAGATAGTTATGATATATTTGTGAATGAATTTGAGTTGAAATGGAGTGGAGAATGAAGTGAACATGAAGTAGAAATGATGGTTGAGGTTTAAGATGTGTTAGTAGTAGAAATGGGAAGTAAAAATGTGAAAAAATGAAGTGTCTGCATTGCTTATGTCAAAGTTCGCCGTGGTGAACTCCTGTTTTGGCCGAACTTTTCCCTTTTTGGAAAAGTTCGCCGCGGTTAAATTTTATTAGTTCGCTGCGGCGAACTTTCTAGCACCAAGCATACTTTGGTATTTTGAGCATAACTTTTTGTGTAGTTATCTAAATGAAGTGATTTTTGATTTGGAATAAATTAGAGACATAAGGATACAAGTTTTGTGAAGAAATGAAGTTTAAATTCAGTCTATAAGGATATCAATTTTTAGATGGAAGTTAAGTATAGAATATTATTTCAGTATAAGGACAATCCCAATATATTTGGAGTATACCTTTCTAATTTCTGAACCAAATTGAATGATTTTGGTGTCATTGAAAACTTAAGACAATGGGAGACATTTTTCTAAAAGAAATTGTTAGCAAATTCCTTCATTGACCCGATCATAATGATCATGAAAAATTTGACTTGAAAGTCTAGATTTTGAAAGGATTATAGTTCAATTTTAACATTTTTAATTATTGAAACTTTATGATTTTATTGAATTTGGATTGAATGGAAAATTGACTTGTTTTAGGAAACCAAGCAAATCCTATCCAAGAGCAAGAGGAAGGTCAACATTGAAGTTAGATTGTCAAGCGAAATTAGGTGGGTAATATATTAATAGTTGTTGTATAGTATAGGCAATTTGTCTTGCTTGCTTGTATGTTGTGTGTTAAATTGCTTGTATTGAATTATGGAAATTGTTAAAAATGCATT
>JANIPM010000007.1:24615264-24625457 GCA_027478405.1 Erythroxylum cassinoides
TTGAGAACCGGTTTTAAAGGGTGAACCAGACCGGATAGCCGACCGGTCACCGGTGGAACCGGTCGGACCTGCCGGTCCGGTCCGGTTTTCAAAACAGAACCTACAAGCATTCTTCATTAAGAGATGTTATTGAAAAATATTTTGGCGTTTTAAAAACAAGATTCCCTATACTTAAAAACATGCCGAGTTATGATATGAAGAAACAAAAATACATTGTTATTACTTGTTGTGTTATACACAATTATATTAGAATGTGTGGACAAAACGATGAATTATTTAAAAGTTGTGTTGAAAATGAAGAACAAATCAGTGGAAGTGAAAATAAAGATGCAAGTTCTCAAGTGGAGTATAATATCATTTCAGCACAACTTCGAGGTATATCTTGGAAGCGAGATGAAATTGTTAGACAAATGTGGGATGATTATGTTATTTCTAATTAATTTATATTTCTTTTTGTAAATGATAATACTATTATGTTTACAAGAATTATAGTATGATGGACTTATTTTTTTTTGTAACTATGATGGGCATATTTTATTGATTAGAACGATTTAATATAATTTCTAATTTATGTAATTTTATCATATACAATTAATATGTAATTTTTTAATAATATTTGGTTTGCATATATTTAATTTTAGCTATAATGATAATTAATTAATTTAAAAATATAATGTATTATATCATAATTATTACACATAATAATATAATTACAAAATAATAAAAACATGATAATAAAATCAAACATGTTTTTATTTTCAGTTTTTTATTAGGAATCTCAACCAAATAAGATTTTGTTTTCAGTTTTTATATTATAAATCTCAACCAAACAGGATTTCGTTTTTTTAGAAAAAAAAAAGGAACCAAAAATAAGAAACAGAAATAAAAAACAACAACAGAAAAATAAAAGTGGAACCAAACGGCCCTAAAATAATGACAAAATTTGCATCATAGCATGATGATGTGGAACTTTAAGCATCAAATTATTAATAAATGAAATCAACTTTTAAAGAATTATTAGGTTCAACAAAATGGTTCAGATCTGGGACAGTCTGCGCATAACTCAAGATCGACAGGCTTAATTCAAGTTGATCATATTCGAACTAAATTCATATTTTTCTTTTAAATTTTAACTTTCAAGTGTGGCTCTGAACCTTGGAATTGAACATACACAACTGGCATCGTTTAACAAAATAATGTCATTTTATGATTAGATATCGTCTATCAACTCTGCTTTTTAGACTCCGAAATTTAACCCAACCTCCTCCGCTCATCTCACGACTTTCTTCCCTATCTTTTATCATCTTGTTTTCTCGCTTGCAACTAATCATTTGTCACCGTGTATCACCTATTCTCGTTAAAACTTAACACATGGTTAAAAAGAAATACATTATTTAAATCGTGGAATCATATTGCTATTATCCTAATTGGTTGAAGATCAAAGCTATGTGGATGAAATAATTGTTAAATGAGTTTATTTTAACGAGTCGACAGGACTAAAGCTTCGATGAGTTGATAAGATCAAAATTTTAGATCAGATTGACAGAAATAGACATCATAATGGCAAAGAGGAGTAATTTTTTAATTAACACAAGTACTGTTAGGTGATGTTAATGAAGATGGCGAACTTTGTGATGTAACTCAAGTCCCGAATCAAAGCTCTTCCCAGCGCTACCCATTACCAACTCTTGGATGATCATGCATATTTAATTTTCATGCCAAATAGTTTACAATATCATGGTGAATATCTCTGTGGCAGCCCAAAAAAATCAGCTTTTCATTGAATTACTCGGACTTTGCAAGCAGAAAAACAAGACCAAGTGAATTTTTCTTTTTCCATTTTCAGTATTGGAGGTAAATATGGTTGCATATACATTGTACGGCCTCTATATTTGCAGTTTCAAATCCTGTGAGCCTCGATCCCATGGTCAGAGACTGCAGGAAATTTACCCAGACAAACAAAAACTAGATCGCATGGGGGAGGTTTGTGTTATCATCTCCAACAAAAGATTCCTCGCCATTGCTGGAAACAGAAAAGTTGAAGCATTAAATTACAACATATTTTAAGAGGATATTGGGGCCAAAAATATGATTAATTTAGTGATAACCTTAGATAGCTCAGAGCCGACATGCGGTAGAGACATGTGAACACCAGGATATGCAATCCAATGGTGTAGAAAAAAGCAAAAGTACGCGCATACCTGCAATTTAATAAAACAGTACGTGAAGCATAAAGTCAAAAAACAACTACAGGATCGAATGAACTATCAGCGGTAAACAAGAAAGATAAAGCTAAAAAAGTATGCAGAACAACACGGGAAGTGAAAAGGAAATGCAAGAAAACATAACAACGCGGGAACTGAAAAGGAAAAATAATAAGATGCCTAATTATGACGAGTGTAAGATACCACTAAAACCTGGGTAAGTTATATTTTAAGTCCAAAATTTTAATCAAAACCAAAAGTAAAAAAAATATCAGTTAATGCATGAAATTCCATTTTGTTTCAAATATAGCTCAGGAGGCAAAACTAAGTTCATTATTATTTCCGCATCAAACAAGTATGTAATTAAAAAATTGTTAATTGTTTAGTTTTAAAAAATAAAAATGTACACTAGTTAAATAACTAGTTGCTTCGTAGGAAAGACTAATGGATAAATTTGATTGGACATAAAATTTTTAATGGAAGAGAAATAGAATATTTTATAATAAAATGAAATGTACATGGATGTAATATTAGAAAATTGTTGTTTGTAAATAATGGAAAGATTCATAATGTAATATAATAAAATGTTGTTTGGAAGAAAGATTTATAATGTAATATAGTGAAAAGTTGTTTATCATTTTACATTTCATCCTAAACCTCTTAAATAAGAAATAACTTATTTTTATTGCTTAGAATGTAATGAAATAGAATCTAAAACCCTTCCTTTTCATCCTATTTCATTTTATTCCATTATAAACTCTCCTAAATAATAAAATAATATTACATCATATTCTATTTCATTTCATTAATAACCACCCAACCTAGCGTAAGTTCCATTTGCGTATTTCTTTAAAGACTACTCTCTCATCTAAATCCATTCGAACGTCACCCCAAATCCTCCTAGATTCCCACCTTGAAGCCATTCAAAGAATACTCGAAACCCTCCAATAACCAAATTCCCAAATTCTCCAATAAAAAAATTCCGAAGCCCTTAACATTATATATCAATTCCATGTTTTGTTCTGTGAATCTCTTGTAGCCTTATGCATCACCACAGGCGCTGACGTCAAAGGACTCATGGCCATTGCTCTCTCTCTCTCAGCTTTTGCTAGAAAGAGAAAAGACGACATTGAAACTTACTTGATGTGGTTGTTGGTTTCCTGATAGGGTCAAGAGTCCACAAAGCCTCTCTCTCACTCTAGCTGATTTCTCTCACTCTAGTTCTCTTTGATTATTTGTTAATTCCAACAGTTTCAAGGGAAGTACGTAGGCCATCAGCGGCACTTTGGGAAGAATAGCATAGAAGTTCAAGGAAAGGCACAAGAATCAAGGAAAAATAATAAGAAGATGGGAGTTGGAGATGAGCTGAGAAAGTTGTTTTTTGTAGGAGCAAAGTGGATGTAGTCCGAATGGGCATCCAAAAAAAAACCATGTTAGTGTTTAAACTAATATTAAATTGCTTTTTACTTTAAACAATTTACTTTAAAGAAAACACGTGGACACTGATGCGGACACATCCAGTTTAGGTGACGCTCCACATATAAGTCGTCCTAGCAGCAGGAGTTTGTTGACCCCTAAAAGCTATATTTGAGATAAATTAAACTACTATAAGGAGAGAAATAAAGAGAAGGAATATATTGACAAATGCTAAGTTCACATTCTATAGAATCACTAATTAATGCAGAGCACTTCTCTAAGACGGAAGAAAAATAAAGTGAAGGAAATCCAGTCATACTTGTTACCAAGAAGGAAGCGTCCACTGCTAAGTGTGATTCTATCTCTGATACCCAACTCCTTGTATCTCTGATCCCTTTCCTGATTAACAATATAAAAAGTTAATAATTGTAAGTGTGTGCGCGTGCGTATATGACATGCAAAAAGAAGTACAATCAGTTTGATGCTGCCCTAAAAGTTCCAAATGAACATAACAAGTGGGTAGGGGACATTTAGATGGAAATTATTTATGCGCAGCTTAGTATATACATTTATTTAACTTTAATTGTTCATACTTGAATATTCTACAGGAAACTTGCAAAAGAGAGAGTGACAGCAGACCTGAGGCCTTAAAATGCAATAAAATTGCGAGACTGGCGATCATACTTTTATTTAGTGAAGTAACTCAAATGATACTAACCTTTTTTGAAAATGCTGCAAATGGATTTATGTCATCTTCATATATCTTCTTGTACTTAGACTCAACATCCGAGATAAAACCACTTTCTAGATCCTCGTTGTGCTGAAATTCATCATATGGCGGGCACAAGTTTTCATACACCCAGAGCAATTAGGAAATACAATCTCAATTAGAAAATGGAAATCCAAATAAAACACCTTCTTCGATCCTCTTGAAACTACTTTTTCATGATTGTAGTCCTGCACATAACGTATTTTTCCGTATAGTTTGACGTTGTCAGCCTTTGTTTTCTCCAACTCCGCCGTTATTTGACCTATTCTCTCCTTCAACTGCCTTATCTCCTACAAATTTTAAGGTTTTCACTTTTATCCACAAGCTTATGATCTACCCAGATGAATACGCACTATGACACACAGAATATGCAATCCATATAACAACAAAAGAATGACATTACCTCCTCTGTCTCTCGCAATCGTGCCCTAAATCGATCTCTTTGATTGCATATAACCTTAAGCATTGAGCTTTGATCTTGTTCCGAGGAAACATGTTTATGCTCTGCATGCTGCACCGCAAGCTAAGTAACAAATTGAAGTATTCAGAGAAGAAATGGAACTCAGGAAAAAGAAATTTTGTGGAGTTCGAACAAACATTGAAGACTGTTCCAAAGTTAAACAGCACTGTCAACACAAAACTTTGAATGCAATATGGACATGGAAATTGCAAGGGAAACAAAAATTATTTGATAAGAATATATGATCAGTGTCGCAAATGATAATATCACTTCTTAAAAGTTACTGCTTGACCAATGTTTTTATCAGCATGTTTTCTCTCAGAACTGTACCAGCATGTATTTAACCTTCCCACAATTTTATTGAAAAGTCTAGGCAAACAGGTAACAGGACCCGGCTACATGTGAATCACAGAAGTAATAAAAGGACTGTGGCCGTAATTTGCTTCTTAAAACTTTGTCACTGGAGCATATACATGGTTGCTGACTTTGTTGCCGATGTAAATGATAGCAAAAGAGATTTACCTCAGATTGCTCTGCACCTCCAGACTCTGAAAGATCCCAATCCTCAAACAGACTGCCTTTTCGATCTTTAGAGTTATACCCCTGCATCAAGTAAAAGAATTGAATTGAAATTTGTACACTTCATTTGTAGTGATGTGTTATTCCTATTTGGTTTATTTCTTTGTCTTAGTTATTCATTTTCCTTTTTGCATGTAGGGTGTAGGATTTGGAGGGTAGTTTTTCCTTTTCCTTTTTTTTGGCATGTGCACAGAATATGCATAATAAGATGCCATGATGGAATAGGGTTTCATAATTATTTGCCTGCTTATTTTTCAGGAAAACGTATGTGTGCAGGCAAATAAACGTGATCGCGCACATTAATTTGTAAAAAATTTGCACTTTGGTTCAACAAATCATTTTTGAGGGTTGATGTGGAAGATGCATTTGTGGGGAAGAAATATGTAAGAAAATCAGACAAAGTAAGGGAGTGACCGAAGGTTAACAGATTGGTATGTTTGATTTGCAACTATTTTTCTTTCCATCACTACTATTTAGCAAAAGTTTATAATTTCAAAAATTTTGTTTCAATAGGAGACTAAATTAGATGGATTCTATTCTAGTTAGGATAATTATTAAATTATATGGATCCTAAAATCTCTATAATAAGTCCTAATAACTCTCACTGTTACACCTATTTAAAGGGCATATTTCTATTCAATAAGACAGTCAAAAACTTTAGCAGAAAATCTAGAGGGTCTGTCAAGGATGGCTATTTTTCTTTTCGTTCAGCATAGGCAAGTCTAGGAAGGAAGTGAACATCAATAAAGGAGGAGGACAACACTTCCCTGTGAGTCGGCCCATGACCAAATCCTACGCTAAGTCCCACATTAATTTGGTACCAGAGCCACCGGTCATGGATGACTCGTTTGATCTGTCAAATAAAATAGATGTGTTTATGAAACAACTGGAGCAGCAATTGGCAAGGTTAGAAGAATGGCAGAAGGCTCAGTTTGTGCAGCTATTGCGGGCTATTCACATACGAGATTAGCAGGGGAAGGCTGGCAGCGGCAACCACACCTACACAAAGAGGAGGGTCAACAAAGCGTGGGCCAACAGTTTTAGGCACTGTTCCTAGGTATTCTAAATTAAAATTCCCGACATATGATGGTTCTAATGACCCTCTTGTTTGGATTTACAAGGTAAAGCAGTTCCTCAGGAACCAACAGACCCCAGAAGAGGAGAAAGTGACGCTGGCAGCATTCCATCTTAATGGAGAGGCACAATAGTAGTTTTTTAAGGAGGAGCATGAGGAACTGGGTAAGGAATGTAAAACCTTCAAGGAATAATATCACCTATGGTTTGGGCCTCCCATGAGTCTTAACCCTTTGGGTGGATTAACTAACTTGAAGCAGTTTGGGACAGTAGAGTACCAGAGAGAACTTTAGACTTTGTTAGTGTGCACAACAGAGTTTAGAACATGGCAGAGGTTGGGTTGTTTACTGCTGGGTCATGGAAGGGCTTCAGCTGGAAGTGGAGCTACAACAGCCAAACAGCCTAGGGGCTGCCATGAAACTTGGCCCGTGCACATAAAGGAGGTTGAGAAGTACTCCAGTTGCCATAGGAGTCGCAAGGCTGCCACTTCCTGGAACAACTCGAGGGCTGTGTCAGAAAATTCTGTGGGAGGAAAAGGGAGTGCAGGGGGGGAGTCAAGGAGCTGTTTCTATCATGGGAAGTGCTCCTGCAACATTTTTGAAGAAGTTAACCAAGGCAGAGATGGATGAACCAAGGGCAAAGGGGCTTACTTCAATTGAGATGAAGCATCCTATTGCAGACATAAACGTAAGAAGTTCTGGGTAGAATTGCTAGAATCCGAAGAAGAGGGTGAAGGAGGGCCAGGATATATGGAGTTTGAGTTTCGAGCTTGAGGACAAGCTCTTCGTTCAGAAGGGGAGAAATGATGTGAAAAATCCATATGGAGGGAAGATATATGCAAGAAGATTGGCTGAAGGGAAAAGAGTGATCACAGGGTAACAGATTGGGAGTTTGTTTTGCAAGTAATTTTCGCTCCAGCACTACTTTTTACAAAAAGTATAATATTTTAGAAGTTTTGTTTTAGTACGAGACTAAATAGAGGAATCCTATCCCAGATATGATAATTTCCAAATTAGAGGGATCCCAAAATTTCTATAATAATTCCCAATAACATTTAACGCCTATTTAAAGGGTATATTTCTATTGAATAAGACATTCAGAAACTTCGGCAAAATCTACAGAGGGTCTGTCCTCTTGCATTTCATTCAGCATAGGCAAGTCTAGGTAAGGAGTGAAAATCAATAAAGGGGGAGGAGTATGATGATATGAATCCAAGGGAACAAGATTATGCCTTGTAAGGGTGCTTTGACATAGACTAACCTGGAAGAGTTATCATAAACTTGCAAGGATATGATATGACAAAAGCATGCATCACCCGATTTTGCAGCTAATTCAATACCGTCCAAAAGTATTTAATTCAATCCTTTAGAGTATTTAATACCATCCAAAAGTATGCAATTCAAACCTTTAGTATATCATCCTCCAACTTTTGTATCAACTTCTGTTGTTCGTTAACCTTTGCATTAAGCTCTGCTATCTTGTCCTCATCCGTTTGTAGCAAAGTTGCTTTCTCAGAAAGTTTGACCTGAGACACAATAAAAATTTAATAGTACCATTTATCAAAAGCATTCACAGCAGCAAGATATTCAAAGCATTACTACCATAAGCCTGAAAATATGATGGATTAATAGTTCAAATCTTATAGGTTTAAGAGGAAAAAGGAAACAGGAAAAAGAAAACTATAAAATGATTGACTAAATCAAAAGCAACTTGATCAGACTAGATGCTAATTTACATCCAAATGCATGTCTGCTTGGAAACTTAAAAAAAAAGAGCCAAATTCAAAACGTAATGCAGGAAATTTCGCATACCTTTAACTGTGTCAGTTCATGCTCCATTTTTCGATTTTTGTCTAGTAGAAGAGACTCCATCTTGGTCAACTCTTCCCCGATAGTAGCAGCTTCCCAATCTTCAGCTTCAATAGAATTATAACCCACAGCCTGCACCACACAAAAGGAAAACATCATGCGGTTGAGGAAATTGTGACAACCCAAGCACACCTAAATGTGAGATCTGTTTTCAAGCTCTATTTAAAATTAAAACTAAAGAAGGGAACACAAAATATCCATTCAACTCTAATTTAAAGTCTAAACTGGTTTTTAAGCATGTATTGCTAAAGAGTAGCAATTGATCAGGCCAGAAAGCTATTTTTAACACCACAGCTAAAGTTTTATGGCTTAAATGGTTCAAAGTACAAATCAGGAAGGTTATCTTCAGGTCCAACCATAAATAGTAATAACAATTTTTCCAGCATATTTCTCCAAATGAAAAAAATATAGCTTAAACATGGGCCTCGAGCAGTACGTTACATCATTAGAGTTTGTTATGATATAATAATGAGGAGTTAGATATTAGTTATTAGACCCATAATGAAATTAGTTTGACTAGTTCTTGTACAAAGCACATTAACACCAAATTCAATAAATTACTGCTGTTATATCAATTCATCAATACTTACAAATCGCATAAAGATCAAATTCTAGCACACTTAAATCCTGTTTAATTTCAGCTAGTGTAGAAGAGTTAGAGAACCCACAGGGGGAAAAAACCTCTTAAAAAGAAACATAGATTTAAAACCTTCTACACAGATGTCCATCAGCAATGGTAAAAAAGAAAATGGAAACCAGGAACCCAAAATCCCCTGCAACCAAAACCCCTCTTTTCCTTAATTTCTTTAATTGTTATAGTTGAAGCTCCAAACCATGCTTCCAGTATAAACTAAACTGTAGCGAGAACATCCTTGAATTTAATCATATCAATAGAATTTACGATGCTGAGAAAAACTATGAAGAGTAACACCAGAATGAAAACTCATATCCACATCCCGTTAATCATGAGAGAAGAATAAACTAACAGTACCTGAAAGATTTTAACTTTTTTACGCAAATCATCGACTAATTTTGAAGTTGGCCTTGCTTGAAGCTCTTTCTTCATCTCCTCAAGAGCAACTTCCTACATAGCCAAATAAGTAGTAGGATTAATAAGCAAATATAGAACAGACTATGCCCAAAACACATTCCAAGTCAAATATATTGGATAGAAACTAAGCAAGTAATATAAAACCATTAAGTTTTTTCTCTATGTATGATATCCAACACCAGAGAGAAAGCATTCTCCCTAAGGGACAAATTTGGAAAAGCAAAAATGGCAGTTGTGTGTCACTTAAGTGGATGCACAAGGCCGGGTGATATGAACACATGCCACCCAGGGTGATATTCATCCCATCCAGTTTCTCAAACCACTATCTGGGCATATGAGCATGCACTTGCAATGATCATACGCATGCACACACAGAAATGCAGGTAAGAGAACCATCAACAGATACCATGCTTGAGATAACAGCAGTATACAGACAAATATTTGATAGATGCAGCTAGCTCATGCTGTAAGAACACTACTCTTGGACAAGTACCAAATAGACTACTCTTGGACAAGTGCCGGATAGATATAATTACAAATCCAAACCCTTTTCAAATCTGTGTTCAAGCTGGTAAACCATTACAAGGCCTAGTTAATTTTTATTTCCTATTTTTGAATTTTTAAAATAAAAATAAAAAACCTGCTTGTTTGTTAATATTAATATAGCTATAATTTTATAATTGAATAATAATTAAATATTAGATAAAACTTAGACATAAATAAATTTTATGAATTAATTAACTAAATAATTTTATTTTCATCTCGTATACAA
>JANIPM010000007.1:24653664-24671700 GCA_027478405.1 Erythroxylum cassinoides
CTCCAAAGAAAACTTTTACATATCATTTCAACAGACTTAATGATCTTCCGGTAAAAAGCAATATAAGCAGCCCAAAACACATTAATGAAGTTTAGAACAGAAGCAACAAATTGAGCTCTAATAGTAGTGGAAAGAGTTTTGGAGCTCCAAGTGGAGATTCTTCTATTGATCTTATCTATTATGAAGCTTAAGTCTCTAGAGGATGGATTAAAGGTAAAAATAGGAATGCCTAGATAAAGCATAAGAAGGGACTGCAGTTTAAAGTCATTGATAGTACTAATTCTTTCATATCACTCTGCCATTATGACTCGTTTGTCTACTAGCAACTCTTTGCACAAATTTGGATTAATAACTTCCTCACTGATTTACCAGAATTTGATGGATGTATTTTGAATGTCGTGAACACTAACATCAGGGGATATATATAGGAATTTAAGATCCTTTAAATGTAGGAAACACTCATCATCTTCTTAAGACTGTCAGTGATGCATTAGAAAATATCCAAATTGAGCTTCAGGTTCATAATCTCTTCTAATCAAAGAAAGGATACCTATGTGGCATTTTACTAAGGCTGTCTTATTTGATCGCTCACTTATGAGACAAAGATTAAGATTGGTGACAAAAACACTGCCTAGTTTCATTAAGTTATGGTTTCCAAGAGGAGTAACAACAAGATTGTTTCCTTGCAATACAATAATCAAAAGCTAGATACTTAGTCCTATTTGTTGCAAAAAGCTCATGACTACTTCTCTAAGTTAATGTACACTCCTAAATGTTAATTCCTCTTGAACACTATTAAAGGAAATCATGACTCCACTGGAAGCTAATTCTCCTTGCATACCTATCACCATACAAGACATTGAGAGTTCTTTAAGATCTCTCAATCCCCACAAAGCTCCTGGAGCTGATGGAGGTTTTTATCAGAGATTAGCAACACCTTCATAACTCTCATTTCTAAGACTGGTGATTTATCTTCTTTCTCTGATTATTGATATATATCTTATTCAAACACTATGTACAAGATTATTGCAAAGATACTAGCCAAAGACTGAAATTGGTTCTCCACAAATAAATTGATGTGTCATAAAGGGCTTATATTCAAGGTAGGATCGTAGGGTATAACATATTGCTATTTCAAGAATTGGTTAAAACTTGTGCCCAAATGAGGAGTAATAAGAACTGCCTGCTAAAAGTAGGCTTTAAAAAAGCCTATGATAGTTGAATTGGAATTTCATTTTAAACACTTTACATGCTTTGGAATTTCCTGATATATTTATGCAATGTATCTCACAGTGCATTTCTACTGCTTCCTTTAAAGTCCTAGTGAATGGACAACCTTGTAAGTCTTTTAAGAGCTACAAAGGGATTTGCCAAGACGATCCAATCTAACCCTATCTCTTTACTGTAGTAATGGAAGTGATCAATAGGACTCTTAGCTAAATTGTGGAAAGAACTAGATATTTCATATTTCATTCTAGATGCAAGAAGATGAGGATCACTAATTCTTGCTTTGCAGATGATCTAATTCTTTCATCCAAACAGGGTTTTGTTCTTGCACTCATAAAAACGTTAAAGATTTTAAAAGGTTGTCATGTTCAGAGATTAATTTTCCAAGAGTAGTTACTTCTATCCAAGTCTGCTATGGCAAAAGAAAATGTAGTCAGCTTAATTACCAATTTTAGAATGCAATCACTTCCCATTATATGCTTAGGTATTCCTAATTCCACTTCCAACTTATCCACTAAAGATTTTAGCATTCTTATGGATAAAATCAACAACAAGATTTCATCTGGGAGTGCCAAGATTCTTTTTATGGCTGAGAGAGCTCAATTAATCAATTTTTTCATCAATTCCATCAATTTGTTCTGGGCTGTCTATGTTTCCTTTCCTAGGAAGATCATTACGATGATTGAGATGGCTTGTAGCAAATTTCTCTGAAGTAGAAATAATTTAGAGTTCAGAAGGGCCAAGATGCAATAACAAGAGGTGTGTATGCCTAAGAACAACAGAGGACATGGAATAATATCTCTAAGACTAATGGGCATAGTTACGTTAGCAAAGAGATTATGGAGACTCATGACAGACAAGCAGGCTCTATGGTGTAAATGGGCGCATGAAGTTCACACAAAAATAGTGGCATCTGGGGTTTTGAAATCATTCTTCTCTAAAAGCAATAATAAAAACCAAAAGCTCATTAAGGAACGAGTTTATTCACGTGATTGGAGATGGAAATTCATCTAAATTCTGGTATGACAATTGGTTATCTTGTGGTCCTCTACAATGCTTAGAAGACATGGAAATTCTCAAGCCATTCATCAAGTTGGATTCAACTGTTGAAGAGGCTTTAGTTAACAAACAACTTTTTAGTCTCTACTCTATTTTAGGCTCTATCATCACTGAAATTATTGAACTCGCTTGAATGATGAAGAGGACATAATCATTTGGAACACACCAACAATGGGATTTTCACAGACAAGTCTTGTAGGAAATTTTTTCAGAGACAATTCAATTACATATCCTAGACTCAACTGGTATGGCACAAAGAGTGTCATCCTCGAGCATCCTTCATGTTATAGCTAGCTATGAAAGACAAATTACAATCTCTAGATAAACTGAGATTTTTAATATCCCAAACAAATACTCTTTGTGCATGAGCGATGAAGCGATCACCTATTTTTCAATGTCAGTTTGTTTCTAATACAATGAAATTGTGGCTACAAAAGTGTTACATTCAACAAGCTCCAACTGAATGGAATTCCATCAGAAGGTGTACTACTATTGTTCATTCCAACAACACTATCAAGTGGTGTTTCAGCTTGGCTACGACTTTTCTAGTTAAAACTATCTACGAAGAAAAGGATTCTCGCATTTTCTAGGATAAAAGATGTGTCTTCGTAACAATTCAACAATAGAACTCTTCAGCAAATTAGAAACTTCATTAGCCTACACAATGTCAATTGTCAAGATTTAGATTACTGCAACAGAATATGGAATGTATGAGCCAAGTATAGTTCTAATTTGTACGAGGTTGTAATCGAGATTGTGTTTTAGATCATATTCTAACTGTAGACTCGTGTAGTTCTCTTTGTAGCATGTGTACGTTTTGCTTATGCCTTTTTTTTTCTCCAAAAAAAATCTATCCCACTAAAGACCAACCAGGAGATGGAAGTGAGGAGAAAATCCCTCCAAAATAGCGAAAACAGTACTGAAAGCCGACAATATCACAGCAAAGTCATCAAAAGGTGAAAGGGGAAGCCTCAACCCTAAATGGAAAATATACAATAGTGTAGAGAAAGCTCCACTAAAAGAGATACGTCCTAATTAAAAAAATTTGTGCATAACAAAAGAATACAAATGAACATCAAAACAAAGCAACATCTTGGTAAAATATTTGAAGGCTTTGTAGCCCAATATACGTTGATGATTAGCAAAAATAAGAATTGTTTGGCTGCAATTAAGAATATGATAACATTTCTGAATAAACTGTCCACAAATTATGAAATCATAGGAATCATAACCCCCCGGGAGTTGAGTGAAAAGAACACTAATCGGTACATTTAACTTCATCATAAATGGATAACCAGATGAGCGAAAACTCAACATTACAATAATTACAAACCCTGTACTTGGAAAATGTAATTTCAGAATAACGATCTGTGAAGAACATTGTCCGAAGAGATGAGCAATTCAAACTTCATCACAACTTTACTACAATCAACAAGGTAACGACCAGTTTAGACCAATTTGAAACAGAAAAAGAATAATCTATAAAAGATGACCTTCATCTTTGTTCTATGCTCTATCATACTTTTCAAACAAAAAACCCTTTTCACTGTTCTAAACACGAGTTTTCTTCACCAAAATCCAGTACAATACGCAAATTGATGCAAAGGAAGATGCACCACATCCAGCTTTCTACATGAACCGCGTAACTTTATACAAGAAAATGCAGTATTAACTGACTTGCGCCATTTCAAATATCTTCAAAATGATTTACAGATTGGTGTATTCGATGAGCCTTGAACACATCATGACAAAATATGATACAGGTTTATATGTTGATTGTTGCTTCCCACAGCCTCAGAACACCATTTCGGCCACCACTGCAAATCCTTTTCCTTTCAAGATCAGATGTCACACACCTCACCTGGCAACCAAAAAGTGAGGCCATGAAGAACAATTGCAGGAAAATTCAAGTAAGCTATGTGCTAATTTAATAATGGGAAGGGAAGGCGTAGATGAAGCTTTAGGGAAGCAAAGTAAAAAAGCCTAAGCAGTCTAGTGGTGGCTACGCCCAACATAATAAAAAAAATCTTCTGCACCCAAATCTTCTTGTTGGGCAGAACCGTACCCTCTATCGTATAACTCAAAGTCATCAATGGCTGTCAAGTAAACTCTAAAAGTGAAGGAAGAATGCCAAGCAAGTATGAAAGCTTGACTAAACAAAGAAGAGTCCAAACTTGAGAATTTGAACTGTCTATAATGACATCAGTGAACCAGTCAATTCTACCATTCAACTTTATGTTTTCCTTGTCAACATTAGGGTAAAATCTTTTCAGATTTTTCTCTGCTCATCTGTTTGAAGTTTCAGTACACGACTGGGATTTATCTAGCCTGCTGGTTTTTCCTTAGTGCAGTAAGTTTCCCGCCCAAAAATAACACAAGAAAATGAACAGAAACAAAAAGTTCCTTAAAAATGCATTTATGTTAAAGGGACAAATTGGAGGTCATCCTTAATGATAAGTGTGAAGAAGAGAAATGAATAAGTTCATAAATCATTCATTAACTGCGGTCAGTACGCCCTTGTAATAACCATTGCATGTATAAATACAAAGAATTATTCAGTTACTATCCTTCACATAATCTAACATCTAATACGTAGGATTTGGAAAGATTCAAAAGTACGCAGCTTTATCTGACCCACATAAAATATATATATAATTAAAAAATTAAAAAATTAATTAAAATATATATTAAAATAATAAAGTAATGATAAAAATAACAATAAACATAAGCATAAGCATAAAAGATAGTAGTAGTAGTAGTAGTAATAATAATAATAAATAAATAAATAAAAATGTAAAAATAAGTAATACAATAAATGCAATAAAATGTTCACACCTCAATAACCCTAAAAAACTATGCGTCAACCATATTTCCAGCACATGCAAATTTCTCTTTTGCAAGTAATTAAGGTCAAAAGCAGTTGCTGAGCAAAAACATAATTATCAAGCTGTAACACAATGACCATTTAGAGATCAAAGTCACCAAGTCCTATGCAGAAGTTTCTTTGTCTTGTAACACACACTTTTAACAAATCTAAAAGGTTCATTAGGTGTCAGAGGACGTCTATGGGGCCCAGAGCTATAAGCAAAGGAAGTACCAAAAGCCAGTCAAAGAAAACAGTATTATTTAAAACTAAACAAACAGAAGAAGGTAACAATAAGTAGCTTCCTATCAACACAAAAGAAAAGGATTAATACCATAGCAACCGTCTTTTGGGGTGTTCTGTAAAGCTGCCACCCAGCCATTCTTGATCCAGTGCTAGAGAAGCTACCATGTCTTTCCTGAGGTCGATGGAATAGAGACATGGAATTGTCAGCTGCTCCAATTCCCAACCAGTGGTCCCCAGCATTGATAGATAAAATAGCAGCAGAATGAATAGTTACATTCTTCACACATCGAATACCTCCTGCATGCATCACATGATTAATGGTATAATATAAACAAATGGGTAGAGAGGGAGAAACAGTAACTAGAAAAGTAAAAATAAAATCCAACCACTTGATTTTCTTGCACACATAATACACTGTCCGTAATCAATGTAGAAATGAAATCTTTGAGCAAATTAAAGAAGCAAGAAAAGTAAAAAGGATAGTACTTGAACGACTGTTTTGGTTACCATTATGGTTGTATCTACACTAAAAGTGAATATTTACTGTACCATTGTCAACTCAGTAAAATGAACTAAACCAGTATATGTACATGAAAAGAAAGCAAGTAGGAATGAAACCACATCTTACTCACTTAAAGGTTGAAGTGATATCGTCATACAAACTTGCATAGATACAGCCATAAGAGTGATGGAGAGGAGTTAAACAGATACAGAAACAGGGAATTGTTTCACCACATTTTTTCCACCAGAAACTATTAACACCAAATATTGCATAACCATCACCAGCTCCCTATGATGTAGATTCAAGCCAAGATTGGCTCCCAATAAAAGGACCATAGGCATTCCAAAAAAATGAAAAAGAACATCCATTTAAAATTTTCACCATCTGCACCTCCCTCCCCCCTTTCTCCCTTCCTTCTCTTAATCAACCAGATGAGCTCCTTTTGATTTCCAAATGGATCTACTTTACACATACTACTCTCTTTCAGCAAACAACAGCAAATTTGCAGCTGGTACTGCAGAAAGTCTAGGAATGAGACAGATGAACCATGGTACAGACAATTAGGGTCGGCATTTTCATATGAAACCCAAATTGGACAAAAACGGGAGCTTCACTGACTAATGCAACTAACCCTTTTCATGACACCAACAAAAGCAACCTAAATGGAAAAATTGAAAAAGCTCTTTCATGGTGATGATCATTCCATGGAAATGTATTCGAGGCACCATCAACATATCACTCTAATAAAACCACCAAATATAACTCGGCAAAAGCAGACGTTCAATGCCACAGATCTGGAAAAGACATAAATTAGCCAATATATCAACTGCATAGTTCTCTTACCCTCCTCATTTTCCCAGAAGCGAAGCAGCCCATCAGTGGAACCTGAAAATGATAACAATATTTCAATACTTCTCAACAGTTCTTTGACACCAAACTACCCCTTCCATTAAGACGCAATGAATTCCCCCTCAACCAAAAAGCAGTTAACAAAAGAGTAGAGGACTGCTGCCTACCAGTAATTACCCCTCTGTCTGCTGCAGAATAGTCTACACACAGTACTGGACCCGCATGACAGGCTAGAACAGCATCACAAGTTCCTCGAGATACAGACCAGACTCTTGCTGTCCAATCATCACTACCGGTAATCATAGTGTCTCCAACCATTCTAATAGACCTGCATCACAAATAAATATATTTGTTGATGAAAAACTACAATTGAGTCCCAGAAGAAAAGGATAACAATATGCCTTGTTAACTCACCGAATCCATTTTGTGTGACCTAAGAGCTTATGCATCTGCCTACCAGCACGGATGTCCCAGATGTTTGCAACCCTGTTTATGCAAGTGTTTAATACGTTAGTTAAAAGTGGCAGGACAAATATTTGAATATTTGTCCCAATTGGAGACCCAATTTGAAAACTTCAAACTACTTACGCATCTCTACCAGCAGCAGCCAGGATTCCAGAGGAATCATCATATTCCATGCATAGTACTGCACTAGAGCACCGGCCAACTGTTGCTACACAGGTATCAGTTCTAACATCCCACATTTTAACAGTCCCATCATGGGCAGAAGTAAGAACACGCTCTCCTGACAGCATACGGACACAGCTGACCTATATGATTAAATAGCATAAATTACAAGTAGTTTCAAACATCTACCAGATGTTTCCTATGCGCTTTGACAAAGGTTGATAGTGTGCAAACATATGCACAACCACAAAAAGAATAATTCAAATAAAGCAACAAGAAAGAAAAGAGAAACATGAAAGAGAAAGAGGAAATCCTAACAACAATTGGGAATATACAATTTTACATACTTAGCAGTAGGAGCAATTCAAAAAAATTCTGCAACAATTATACAAGCAATTGGGTTGCTACACAGAAAATTAGAAAATTTTCTTGTAACTAAGACATTGAATTATACAAGCAACTGGGTTACTACACAGAAAATTAGAAAATTTTCTTGTAACTAAGACATTGAACCAGCATTGCATGCACCACCACAACACTTGAATAAGTGGGCTCTTCACTTAACCCTTAAGTGAAAGAAGAAACATAAATAAGCACTTAAAAGCACCAATCTGAGACATGGATCTGGGCCACTTTTCATTCCTAAATCCAAGTAGCATAAGCTCTCTCAAACTATAACAAAAGATTTAGGAGATGGAAACAATAAGAAAACCTGTGCTTCATGTCCCTTTAGCTCTTCTAGGAGTTGGGATGTTTGCTTGTCCCAAACAATAACAGACTGATCATCAGATCCAGAAACTACCTTCCCACGGTCTGAACTTATGGAACGAACAGTTCTGCACAGACAGCAACACAATAAAATACAAGACATCAAAAGGGGTTTCAGTAAGGAGGCATAGCCATCAACTGCCTTTGACATCAGCAAATATGTAATAGAAAATATACGAGCTTTTACTTACCTAGAATGTCCCTTTAAAGTTGCCCGAAGTTCAGAACCACGCATACTAGGATCCCAGATCTTGACCTGCCTCCAATCACTAAATATTAATTATTTTGTATACAAACAGAATTATTAGTATGACTTATTAGTCCCAGCATATAACCATTTTGAACTTTCCCAATTTGTATGACTTATTTAGTCCCAGCATATAACCATAGCAAAGATATGAGATAAAGTGAAAATAAGCAGCCCAAAATGGGTGATTGGTGATTAAACAAGTCTGGTATTAATCATAGATGTAAAAGGGCCATATAATTCAATGTTCTAAGAAATCCTTGAAAGATAACATAAAGCATGGACCTGACATCAAACTTTGAAAATTGACACTTTCGTGAAGTACCATACTAAGTTTTACAGAACAATTAAACAAGTAACATTACCATGCAGTCCGTGCTGCCACTGATAAAGAATCCTGCATCTTCACGATCACCCACTAGATCCCATACCTCCCTTCTAGTTACACAATGTAAAGCAGTAACTGCACCACTGTGACCCCTAAGTATGCGAACATTTGTTTGAAGTTTCTTTTGCCCAGAGGCAGACAAATCTTGTTTATGAGCCAGCCCATCAGAAGTCCACTTACGGACACGACCAAAAGAATTTGCTTTTGATGAGTCTCTACTAAACATGCTTTGAACCCAGCTCCTACCAATACCAGAAGCCTCAGCAGGTTGCTGACCCTCATCCTTAGCATCTTTTGGACGAGGGGATGACAATCCATGAGATGAAATTGATTGCGGCTTCACAGCTGCAATTCCCCAGTAACCAATACGAAGTTGCTGAATGTGTGATAAAAATCCTCGAAGTTTTATCTGAAACATCAACCAAAGAAAATTTCAGTTGAATATAATCTCAAGAAGAGGAAAAAGAATAGAAAGAAATAAGAAGTATAGAGGAAATCTAGTGGATTAGTCAATTCTTCTTGGCATCTTGAAGGTGGAAGCATAGTTACAAAGATTTCTGAAAAGATATGTTAAAAAATTATTTACAGTGTCCGATGTCTTAGATTTAAACAACCTATTTAGCAACCGCTAGTCCACTGAAGTGCTTTCATGATTGCCGGTAAAACATAGAATAAACAAAAGTATAATGTACCGTTCCATTATTTCAAAAAGTAAGCGAATAAGAAACATCAAACAATCATAGCTGAATTAACAAATGATTCAAAACTTATACATGCGAACTAAGCACATGCAATTAGCACGCAGAGGTCATTAAATTATATGTGACGTACAACTTCACACATTTAAGCCACTAAAACAGCCAGGAAAATGGAATAAAATGTGGATTGTAACTGACAAAATATTACAGAATTCAACTTACAAGTTGCTTGTATCCAATATTGTTCTTCTCGGCTATTGTTTCTATCATGTACCATGCATCAGTATCAGGCAGTCCCAGGCCAGCCTAAATCAAGCAGCATAAGATAGAAACAGGTAAGTTAAGCTCAATGGTAAACAAAACGGTGAGATAAAAGATGACGACACCACCATGTGTGATGCAACCAGGATCAATTGTGCTGTCACTAAAGCTGCATAGTTTGCTGACCTGACAAAGGAATTCATATACAAAGTAGGTTAGCTATCTCCTAGTAAACATTTGTATACTGCACTGCATTGCAGTAAGTTCATACCTAGCAGTTGACGTTAGACAAAACCTTCACTATGGAATACAAATGAATATGCCTTTTATGTACAAAAAATGTGAAAAACCTGAATTACTTCTGAATACATAGAATTATTTTTCAGATAGGGAAAGTTAAAAGGCAGTGAAAAACATAATCATCTGCCTGACATTGATGTTGTGCTATTTTCTGGTGACTCTAGGTTGTAACTATTGAAATTGGAAGGACCACAGTACAGTTACTCCCCCCCTGAGTAAATTGTTTATGCTAGATAAGTAAAAAAAGGAAACAGCTAACAGAGGCTGACAAGACTTCTATAGGAAACATCTTCCAGAAAGCCCGAAGGAACTACAAGAGTTGTCAAAGGAACTACAAGTTATAAACAATTTCCCTAGCCCTTTTTGTCCTTCCCAACATAACTTGTAGTGTTTGAGCATAATTATATAACATGAAAGAGAATACAACAATCATGTAGATCATCATTTTAAAGAACACCAAATTTTTACTACATTACTGTTTTTTGCATTATGTGTTTAAGCATTGAACAAACTAGATGGTCATTCTTCATACAACTTAGTTATATGATCTAGGCATAAACAAGAAGAATATACTAATGGAAAAACAATACATATAAGAATGGAATTGTGAATGCTGTGTAGGCTTACTTGTTAGAAGAATGCTCCATTAGAAAGTCAAAATATCCTTCCCAGAACCTTGCAATGCATTCTCCTCCAATGAGTAACAGTACAAAAATCGGGGAAGAAAAAGAGAGGATAAATTGGGGCCAAAACAGAAGTGAGGTGGGGTCAACTATATTATGCCAAGTATCTAAGAGATGGCCTAGAAGAAGAGAATATTCATATGGAGAGAAAATGTAAAGATAAGAGCTAAGTCAGCCGCGTCAATGAGTTTAATCTTTAGACCTTAAAATGACAGAAATTAGGACAGATTAAACCAAAAGTTTATCTGTCTAATACAGGAGATAGTGAGTTGCATAGTCGGATAATGAAACTTATGATAGCAATCAAATCTTGTACAAATGGCCAAAATTCTTACCTTGTCTCCTCCCATATTGATAGAGAAATCAGGTGGCATTGTATATGGTCACAAACATTATTAGCATCCCTTTTGTACATCTCAGCAGAAACTTCAAGCGCATCTCTAATAGTTGAAATGTCATTCCGTGAGGTTGCACGACTAATTGCTGTTTTCAACTGAATCACATATGTCATGGGTTATTAAAATACACAAAGGCCAGAAAAATGGAGCCAAGAAGCTCAAAAACATGAAAAAAAAATTATAGCCACACAATTAATTTGCAGTAGATAAACATTAGAAGAAATTTAAAACCAAAGTTGACACCATAGTTCATGACTCAACTACCAAGAAATCATACATGTTTTCAATCAACTTTTCAAAAGTATGCAAACCTTCCATTTCTAAACAAGAATTCTGTTAACTCATCTCAAGATACCATTACTTACCGATTTAACACCCTCAGTGACTTAAGAGATTTTATCTTCCTCACTACAAATATGCCACATATCTAGAAACATTTATTTTATTCATAATGGTCTTCGACATGGAAAACATGACAGTAAGGGAGCCCTATTTGGATAACTTGGTTTTTCAAGTGTCCAGGGACCAAAGAGGCAACATATTCAAACTTGTAAACATTTTGACGCCCCAAATTGCAAATAGCTAGCAGTATATTTCATCTATATGATTAGACATGATAAGAGTGTTGCTAAAATGAAGTAGAAGGAATTGCTTTGATATGAACAAAAAAGTTCAATATTTTTTAATTGCAAACATAGCATTTACCTATAATATTTCACATGTCAAAGTTCAATCATAATGATGATCTTATAGTGGATAAAAAAAACATAGTTATGGCATTTTGCGTACCAATTCCTTCACTGCTATAAATTGCTCATCAGTCAGTTGACATTGCCAACCCTGCAAGAACAAAACCTGCCAAAGTCAGATAAACTCAGGGAATGCCATAAAATAAGCTGATGCCTTTGCTGGCAGAATACCGAGATTATGTGCTCCCTTATACATTCAACAAACCCACTACCACCAATTCCCTCTGCATCAGACTCAATCAAGGCTGCAATCCATCAGAAGATCATTGTTAGTACACTGAACCAAAAAAAAAGTAAAAGTAAAAGGGCAGAGTGTTTTGTAACTGAGGGGCATCAGGCACTCGTCTTAAACATTTTCAACAAAAGGCATTCATGTTAAATTTCCAATAAGAGGTGTGATTTCTTGCAGAACAATACCAAGGATTGTTCCATATTCAAATGATGAAAGCGGATCATCAGTAACTCCCAATTTGAGAAGACGCAACCACAGTCCCTGTGACGGAATCAAGCAGAAATATTAACAAGAAAAGACGCAACCCCAATATTGCTGTCCACCAGATCTCTATAATTTGTATTTAAAGCAAGAAAAGGAGGAAAAAATATACAACAAATAAAAAGGGTAACAGTTTGATGCAAAGTCATTTATGGAACTGAAAGGAAAACTGAAGTAGAAAATCTTCTTCGCTTGAAAATTTATAAGCATTCAAATGGTGCAGCTGAGTGAAATTCAATAAGTTGAGTGAAAAGGGAAACAATGCTACTTAGAATTTGTTAATGCCATAATTTTTACATCTAACTATTATTAAACGCTATTTATATTTTCCAAAACCATATTTTTTATGCAAAATTGCTTTTCTCTTTATCATTGCCAATCTTAGAAAATATTTGCCAAAGTTATGGAAGATATTCCATCCATACATGTAAAATTGACAACAAAGACCATGAGTCCTTAACTTCTTTATGCATAGAGGATAGTTTATAGCTGAAGACAAAAGGCCATATTGTATGGCAAATTCAACATCAAAGCATTTTTAATTCCACTTTATGTGAAATCCAGGTACTACCCAGACATTTTGTTTGGATTCATAGGGGAACAAAGAAGAATTGAGTTCTACCTGCAGTTTAACTTTAATATCCAATACCATACGCTCCCTTTCGGCCTGTAAAATACAGCTATTGTGGTCAAAAGCTAAGACTTCAATCTCTACAATTGCAATTGCACTATGATTGTGGTAAGAGGAACTTACAGCCCTCTCCATTGGACTAAGAGAGTCCTTGCCCACTTGCACAGATGGAGAGCTGGTTACATAATAGAGAATTATGATTGTTACAGAAAAGCAGAATTACAAGGCAATCAGCACAATATGGAAGACATAGATAATATAAATTTGCAAGACATAAATACCCAGGAGTATGTTTTATGTACTCAAAAGCTCCGCTGGCTGCTGCAAGAATTTGCTTCCTCTTCTCCTCTTGATCTTCTGATCTAATGTTTGAAGGAAACCTATCATATGTGTATTTAGCGCCAGATCCTGAAAAACCAAAGGCCATACCTTAGCCTCATCTGAACATGTAATAGTATCAAATTAAATGCATAAGAAGCTGTTGACAATAGTAAATTAGGAGATTATTTAAGTAAATTAATAATTCCTGTGTACTTTTACATATATATTAATACAATGATATAGAGTCAACTTAATTCACCTAATTCCCTAATTTACATGGTGAGCCCTAAACCCTTAATTTTTTCCCCGTTTCGTTTATTCATGCAGTCGCCTTCAGATATTGGAGACTGTTGAAGTGTCCATAGACTGCCATTAGATAGAAAATAGTGGGGCATCTGTGTGCATTATCTCCACATTCAAGACATTGAGATGAGGGAGGTTAGGTGGTTCTCAGTTCCCTCACCACGAAATCAAATATGGAAATACACCAAAAAGAATAGTTTGGTCAGTCAGACTGGGGGAGAAGCAGAAGACATAGCACTAGTAATACGTTCAGTAGAGGCAGACATGACGGTTTTTACAGTGTTTTGTTTTCTTTTAATTTCTGTTAAACCCAGATTAAAAAATTAAAAAAAAAACCAACAAAAGGGAGTAACATCTCCTCTTGAGATAAAGCAGCAGGTAGGGTCATCGGTGGGAGGGGTGCCTTCTGAGGTCGCCGGCACGAAGAGGACGTTGTAGGCAAGAAGAAGCATCACTGATGGTGCTTAAGTGTTACTGGTAGACAGATGAATGGTGGCGATACAAAGCGAGCAGTCAAGACATCACTAAAGAGAGAAGCAGTTGCCAATGGGTAAAAAGTTACCAAGATAAACAGCAAGGTAGAAACAAACATCGCTAGAATAGTTACAGCATGAAAGAATGTCTGTATGAAGAATTCGTCAATGCTGCAAATTGTAAAGACTCTGTAACTGTTAGTTCAATAATAGGTTTGATTATAGGGACCTTATTACCTAATTAATTTTTTATTAGTTAGTACATATATGTAGCTATACTCTATACAAAGATAAGAATACAGAAATACCTTTCTCTTAAATAGTATTAGAGCCAATCTTGACTATTTGAACTTTTTGTAGCCTCCATTCTGCTCATTGAGCAAGGTGAGGTCTTCTTTATCTTCTTTCAATTCAGATATGTCCAGTGTGAAGAACTTTTAAAACAAAATGAGTCACCCATTCTAAGAGATCATTTACCCTCACCACTAGCACAACTAGGAGCATCAACAATCGACCGGCCTCTCCTTGAAGACCAGTCACTAAAAGCCTTACGCGTGAGCCTCATGCAGCACCTGAATATTGTGTCTCCTCTCCCACAAGCCGATGCATGGAAGCGTGTGCAACGAAGTTCACAAAATATTAGATTTTTTTATTTGAGATTTTATGGTTGCTCCTGCTTTGTTTTTGACTATTTTGTCTCTATATGGTTGACGAACAAAAGATTTTTGTTGTGATTGATGTCATTCCTATGATATCTAAGATCACAAAATATAAATTGATTGATCTCAATTATTTGGATTGATGTAAGACAGTTTGGATTTACCTACATAACATTTCTAAAGACGATCACCGCACTAATGATCTTTGTTGATATTATTAGAAATAATCAGCTAATTACTCTATAGATAACTAGTTAATTCTGAAAACAGCCTCTTTACTAATTAAGGATAAGGTTGCATATTACTGGACCTCCTTAGATCTCTCATTTGAGCGGAATTTTTACTAGTTTGTTATTGTTATTGTTGTAGATAATTAGTTAATATTCTATTAATTAGTTGAGATTTTATTACTTGGAGAATAAACAGATTCTTCTTAATTTGAAGAAGTAATTAGGGCTATATTGTCCTATATATTCATTTTACTATTCATAGAAAAATTAAGGAAGAATTACTTTGTCTTCATTCTTTATGGTATCAAAGCCACGGCTCTTCTATAATATTTTTTCCTTTCTTCCTTCAAATTAGTCCTAAATGGACTATCGCATAGCGATGACTACCAAACAGAGAAACTCCTCCTCCTCCACGATGATTTCAGAAGTTCAAGTGTGACTAATCCCGATGTTTTGACAAGATACGTTTTGCCTTTTCAATTGACAAATTACAGGTTGAATGGTCAGAATTACCTAGAATGATTGTAAACAACAAGGTTGGTGATTAATAGTAGAGGAAAAATGTTATGCACACAAACCCAGCTGTTGAAGTGCTGCCTTGTAATGACAAGTTTGCCAAAGGAATCATGTATCAGAGATGTGGCTGGAGGAAGAGGAGTTGAAGTAGTCAAAGAATTCTAGCTGTGTTTTCAATTATTTCCTTTTGTTTTGTACCATTTTAGTTAATTACTCAGCATGCAGTGTAGTGGCTCCGGCTTTGTAGGAAGTCATTATTTTCCTTTGTGTGCTTAAGCTAGAATTCAGAATGGAAGTGGGATCTGAAAATTTTCAACATCCAAATTTTGTCATTAAGAGATCGACAGGTTCTATCACTTAACATGCCTTTATTTTCTTTATAATTCACCATAGGTCCTAAAGACAGGAAGTCTAGAAAACATTGGTCACTTCATACCTCGCAGGTTGATTTTACCATCAATCATCTTGTAACTAGATCCCAAATGGGGGACCATAACAATTTGGTATCAGATAGGGAAGTTATGGGCGACTCATCCAAAAACTTACAAATGCAACTTGAGACTTTCATGAAAATGTATCACGAAGACCGTCAAAGAGACCGATTGGGGCGTGAGCAACTCTCCGCCCGTATTGAAGAGCTCTCAAGGGACTTGGCTGCCACTCGAGTGGAAGGGCAACAAAGTGAGACAGTGAGTGTTAACCGCAGGCAACGAGACCCAGGTCAAGAACCTAACCAAGTCGAAGCTAGAATGCAAGCCCCCTGATATGGGCGACTCGAATTTCCCATTTATGATGGTAAACACAACCCGCTAGCCTAGTTGAGCCATAGCGAACACTACTTTCGACACCAAAGAATTCTAGAGGAGGAGGAGGTGGAGATTGCCTCTTAACATCTTGATGGGGATGCACAAGTGTGGTTTCTAAAACTAGATAGAGATCAACCAGGGGTTACTTGGGAGGAATTCAAACAACACTGTCACCTTCGATTTGGACGAACTATTCAAGGCAATAAACTGGGGGAGCTTGCTAAGCTGCATCAGTTGGGCATGGTTGAAGAATATCAACTCTGGTTTGAACAATTAGCTGCTAGAGCCGAACCACTCACCACCGAGCAAGAAGTAGAGATATTTATCAAGTAAAATGATTTATTTTGAAAAAGCTTGCTAGAAGAAATAGAAAGTGGCCAGGAAAGTGATAGAACCAGGACAACTCAGAAATAAATATAGTAAATATATATATATATACGTATGTGTTGTTAGTTGCGGGTGGGGCTGACAACCTTATGATTGGTTGTCAGCTAACCGAATATATTATTCCTAACAGATTCTTAGTATAAATAAGTCATAGACGAGGAGAGAGGGCATGCGTATACTGTTGAGGAGTGAGCCATAGGCGGGAGGAGCTGGTCCTCGAAATCCAGCATTGTTATTTCCATTCAATCAAAGAGCAATATACAGAAATTCATAGAATTCTTCTTACCTTGTTCTGGAAATCTATCAAACTCAAATAAGTTATTTTTTAGTGCCTCTTGACTTTAAATTCAAAATCTTAATTGAATTGAACTAATTAGATCACCTTTATCCTTATGAGATTAAATCACACTAAACAATTGGATGACACCTCCATCCAAATAGAATTTCTACCTGATAAGATTTAACTACATTAAAACTAACAAAATAAGATATTAAATTTAATTAGAAAAAATACATCCATATCTATGAAGAACTCTACTATCTTCAGATGATTCTATCACATGGTCTTTATTTTTTAGAACTAATGTGTGTCTATTGTAATATTATTTGGCACATCATCCAAGATCTCTCTTAATCTCTATCAATTGCTTGTAAGGGGAAGGTTATGTCATGATGAGGAAGATCAAACGATGAAGATGAAACAAAACGAAGTCCTACGGTGAAGTTTATTAAGAATACAAGACATAGTATTTAAATAATACTACTATAACGGAAATACCTAACTATTACATATGTAGTCATACATATGAATCACAAAGTGTGTGTTTAAATAATACTACTATAACGGAAATACCTAACCATTACATGTGTAGAGATACATATGAATAGCACACTGTGTTTAAATAATACTACTATAACGGAAAATACCTAACTATCACATGTGTAGTGATACATATGAATCGCACACTGTGTAATAGCCGTTGTAATGGCTCAATGATGGATATGGAATGAATCTTGTGATCTTTTCTCTCTCTCTAATTTCTCTCTCCCTAGATTCTTTTTTCGCTATTCTAGAATCTCTTATTTTTATTGTTACCTAAACTAAAAACTATAAGAGAATGTAGAAATATGCCAAGCACTTTTCCTTTCTTTGAAAATTATACAATGAAGCAAGCTTGAAGTTCAAAGGAAATTTGCAATATTTATTCAATCCAATCTTCACTTGATAGCTAAAAAGCCACTAAAGGACATTGAAAAAGATTTGTATCAAGAGGTTAAGGCCAACAATATGCTATTCCTAATGCAGAATTTAAACATACATACACACACACACACACACACACACACATATA